>SDVV010024730.1:0-12537 GCA_016164225.1 Gammarus roeselii
TATATATATGTGTAAACGTTATGTTTATATAACTTATTAACATATGTAAACTAGTAACATTTACAACCTGTTAACATATAAATACCTTATGAATAATCCGGAAGTTGTTTGTCCGTCCGAATGAGTCACCCTTTACGGTCCCCTTCGCACCGCCCACCTTCGCGCCGCTGACTCCGGTCACATGGTCGCCCTAAGGTCACCCATCCATACGCTCGCCGATGAAACTGCCTTAAGTCTGCGTTTGGACTTTATATACACTACTTATATTCACATTACAAAGAAATTCTAGGCAGTAGATAGACAAATCAAGTTCCCAGGGGAAACATTTTCAGAAATTCTTACATGTTTGTACCTGTATAAGAATATTTCATATTAAAAAAATGTGCATAATTTATGTAGGAATGTAATTGAGAAACTGAATATTAGAACTAGAATGTAGGTGAAGAAAACCATACTGATTGCAGTACCGTTTTTAGAAGTCAAAACAAAAATAATATCGAGAATAACAAAGATAGCTCGCTAGTATTTGTTATTGGAATATTTAATAAAAAAATAACTCTCATAATAGTACATATTTGACTATACAATATATTGATGAACCATTTGGCCTTATATTCAGGGAACATTAAATGTTTAAATAATTGGTTGTAAATGAAGAACAGAGTTTACCTGCAGTAGATTTTTCTAACTGGACGTGATCCTTCGATCATATCCCTGAGCATCAACACACTTCACTGGCAGGGCGGCAAAAACCCTCACCTATGTAAATAATGATGGACGTTTATCATATATTTACTGCTTATCCAAAAAGAGATCCAAGGTTCCTCTCCGAGACAGAAAAGTATTTTGAAAACAAATATTGCAATATCATAATTAGAAATCTAGTCCCTTCAAATCTCAACAACGCCCTCAAAACACAAATCACCATCTTAAATGGATAAAAAGCCGGACAACGTCACGAAAACAGCAATGTATCCAACCAGCCTGAGGGGCGATGAGGTTGATCAAATACTCAATATGTGTAGCCTAGACAGATGACCACTATAGTAGCCTTGCCCCACCCACCCTCTGAAGCCGTAATTCGAACAACAAAACATTGCAACAAACTGAAACAAGTCGGTGGAAACAAATGTTCAGTGTTCCAATAGGTATTCTCCCTTGCAATACGACAATGAAACATCTACAGTCGACGAAGAGATGTCTCTGCAACCATCCTAAAGTGACACCAACTGCTCTGTAAGTCAAAATTAAAGAATGGAATCGCAAACTGTTCAAATTGGGGGCAGCAACCATCCCACAGCAATCGTGAATATAAATAACCTTCATCGACTTAACGAAACTTTGGTGAGAACATTTATTTGGTTGTTGTAGATCTAACATTCGCATCAATTTATTACCTGGGAAGGGTAGTCCATGCGCTGTTATGATATCGAATTCACAGTTAGGTGCATTCAGGATGAAGTCATAGAGTCTGTACTTGAGCTACAGTTGATGTACTAAGTTGCTTAATAGGGTAGGTCAAACTAATTTCGACGTAGAGCAAGGAGTTCACATACTGCCCGCGAGGATAAAGACGCTGCAACGAGTTGGTGCATTTCGTACGTTCCCGCTACCCGCTAGCTCCACGAATTGAATTTTTTGACTTAATTGAAATCAGCTTATTCTGTTTGCTCCGGACGGTATCAAATAACGTACGAATTTTCTAAACACAAAGACATACATTATTGAAGTTTCAATTAAGGAAGGTGACCCCGCCCAGAAAAAATCTGGCAACTCACTTCACAAGTCGTTGTGTTTTCTTATGGAACCCGCTGCGCTTTTGTTTCTTGGTCCGCTCTGTCCTTTCGCGCTTTCACTCATTTTATCGTAGCAATTATCGTGTTCAGTACCTGCAAGGGATTAGAAAGTTTGTAGTTTGATGGATAAGTCAATTTTATGCATGGATAGTTCACTTTTTATTCAGAGTAGATTAGGCTTCACCTATTCTCACTCTACTTTACTCTTGTATTTGTTCCGCTGCCGTGATTTTTTCTCGAACTATCCGGTGATATGTGTAATATGGGAACACGCTATGCCAGGCTGCAGCTGCAGAGAACCTCGAAACATTTTTTACTCCGCTAAAACTGTAAGATTTTGGCAGTGTTTTTGACCTCAGGAAAATCAATTGAAAATTTTGGCATAAGCACATTACTCTGTTTAAAGCTGCAAGTCTTCTAACGATATTTGCAGGGATAAAAAACGATGCCAATACCTTGTAACGTTTTTTTTGTGCAAAACGGTTGCTCAAAACCGTTGTTGGCACTTCCGCACTAGGCCGGTCTGCATAGCAGAGAAGTGTTGCTGGAGATCTTAGGCTACCATTTCGAGAAAAAAATAAATGAAGGAAGGTATAATCTTTGTATTTTATCCAGAAAAATATTTTATGATGATCCTCATGGCCCTTATAGTTGTGTGAAATGGATTAATTTTGTCGTTATGCTTATATATGCAAAGTATTTAGCTTATGGAGCTGAGCTATGCTTATAATCGCATACCAGACTGCAAAGTGTGCATCAGTGAATAACAAGTTTGTCTCAGGCTGCCAAAATTACATGTGAGGGAAGAAGATGACAAATCGGCTATGCTCCAAATATCTGTCCTCATCTCATCCCATACTGCTTGGTCTGGCTGACACATTAAGACATACTTATATTGGGCGGTATGTGAACTATTCATGTCACAATTTCTATGACATTTGAATTAATTGTAATTTATTAAACATCTTAGCTGGGCCTCCAATCATGGATGTGATCAAAAAGTGTGACAGTGTTAAAAAGTGTGACAGTGACAGTGTTAAAAAGTGTGACAGTGCTAATGTGACAGTGTTAATAGTGTGGTAAATGTCAGCAACATTGTCAATTCCTCAATAATGATTTGACTGAACATTGACAATTTTGTCGACTGAAGATACTGTAGTTTGCGGAGTGTGCAAGATATTTTTTTGAAGTGGTAACAACTAGTCTCTAGCCTCAGCAAAATCTGTCCAACATATACCAAATTGGGAAATGTGGCATCAAATTCAAACAAATAGTTTGACGTCAAATCTCATCCAAATGATATCCTTTTATTGTGATGATGCATAGCACATTTTTGAAAATGTGATATGTAACGTCAAAATCATGTATGAGAAGTTGACAATATGTTGAAAACAACTGCCACACTTTTCAATTCGGCAGATATTTGTTATAGATGAGATTAATTAAAAATCTGTCTTCATAATTTATTGATGGAGATGTAGAGAAGGAAAATATTTTCAATATCAATGCCAAAATCTCTCAGAGATTCAAAATAGTACGTCTCATCCCAGGCGACACTGACAAGCATGTAATGTGCGGTGCAAGCGGTATGCTGCCCTATTAATGTTACGAATCGCATTACATTTGATTTAATTATTATGTAGAAACATTATGAGTTGGGCTCCTAACTATTGACCCAATTGAAAATTTAGGCGGATGTTTAGAACATTTTATTGATATTTGCAAAACTAAATCAAAACGTGCCGCAGTTGTCAACATAATTTCGTTATCTCAATAATGATTTTAATTCTCGATTGCCTATGTTGTTGACTCAAAAGACAGTTGGCAGAAGATGCAAGATTACTCACCAAGATTTTCAAAATTCTTAGAACAAAATCTTCAAATTTGGCAAAATCGAACGCGACAAAATGTTGTGTTGTCATTCAAATTGGTTGACAAAATATCTCATTCTAGGGCTGTTATCAACTAAAAGACGACAAAAAGTTCATGAAATAACTTTTGATTTGACAAATAAAGCACTTTAAAGGGAAAATCGTTTATGAAAAGTTGATGTTATGCTCGCAACACCTGCCACAGTTTTCGTGCCGCTAGATAATTGTTGACCTTGTATTTGAATGAAACAATTTGAAATGACGAAGGTTTATTAGATAGACTGCCTGCTGCCAGATTGAAAAGTTCGACAGTGGCTGATAACATTTAACAGCGGAATGAATTGGGATTTTAGGAAGCTCTCTTGTAGTATTCACACTTGCATTACAAATTATGTAAACCAATTAAAATTATGACTCCTAATGTTATTGCCATTCACTTGTTGGGTGTTGATTTGTCCCCATCACATGATGAGGCTTGCAATTCTCAATACATTCAACTGATCTTGGTTGTTTGTGCTAGCATTGAGGCGGCTGTTTTGACTGACATTAATCTCCCCTCCTTGGCTAGGCTTTTTGGGAACGCTTTGAATGTTTTTGTTTGCTCTCTGAATGTGTTCTTTTTTATTACCATCTTTCCGTTGGCCTGACTCAATTTGTGTCTGGGAGTACTTTTTATGCAGGAGGGTGGTTCCACTTGGGATCTTTTATTTGCAGTCAAGCTGGATAGACTAGGTAGTGTTGAGGTGCTCTCCCCGTTCCTCGGTGCACGCACTCCCCTCTTGTGTGCGACTCTCTTTTTATTGCGGTTCTTAGACGGTATGTTTACTTCTTTATCTGGAAAAGATACCTTTGACATGAGGAAAAAAGGCCCTATCTGTTGGTCAACAATTGTCTCTTTCGATTGGTATTCATTGTGAATATCTGTTGAGGTTGGTTGATCTCTATAATAATTCAGTAGTTGATGCGACAAAGAACTCGTGCCTCAGCACATGAAGCGTGTGAGAGCTTAATTTAGCAGGCGAGAGCCTCTTTCTGTTCAAGCGATGTGTATATTTGACACCTTGAACGAAAAGTATCCAACTCATGCATTTGGAGTCTTGCCCAGTTTGAGAAGCATCTAATGGATCGATTTTGTGAGTCCTAATCTCTTTCATTCATTTATTTATAATAAGAAAGGGTCATTCATATCTAGGGCCTCTTCATGTGGTTGGTGTGTAATATGTTGAGTCACCTGGTTATTTGTAAGACTTCTGTAGATGCACTTGCATTAGTGTTTGTTGGTGAGGCCCCTCTTGATCCAGCTCCCAGTCAGATATTTCATGGACAGATGTCCGATCATGTTGTCACTCATGTTCTTAATGTTTCGTCTGCAGTGGGTCCCGATGACCTTCATCACACGCTACTGAAAGCTGTTCGGGTGCTCTGCCCAAATATTTGTTGATAGTGTTTCAGAGGTCATTACTTGTGGTGTCCTTCCAGATTTGTGACTGAAGTAGATTGTGGTCCCCCTGTGCATGGCAGATCTAGGTATGATCCACTAAACTACTACCCTTTTAGTCTGACCTCTTTTTTCTGCAAAAGTTTGGAAAGGATAATTGTTTTATGTCTGGTTCAGTTTTTTGACCGCTCTCATTAATTTGTTTTGTGCACGTTTTTTTTTCTGCCGGGGATCTGCTTCTCCTGCTCCTTCAGATGGTTCAGACTAGGTAGATGTTGGTTATGTAATGAATGTTGTGCTGCTGACTTAGTTGAAGGCTTCCAATGTGGTTTTACATAATGTGTTAATTCACAAGCTGAGAGAAATTGGAGTTGGAGAAGTTCTGCTGGAATTGTTGTATTTTAGTTGACCGTTCTATGATGGTTGTTGTTGATGGTTGTTGTAGTGCGTCAAGCAATGTGGTTAATGCTATTCCTCATGGTACAGCACTTGGTCCAGTGCTGTTCCTGATCTGATCTATGACTACAAGCTGTAAATTAGCTAAAAGTTGGTTGAAGAGTCTGCTCTTGTTGGCGTGTTTTTTCTGTAGTGAGATTTGGACAGAGTCGGCTCAGTGGCGGCATCCTTGAACTTGAGGCTGAACCCATAGCAGTGCGTTGCGTTGTGGTTTATACATTGATTTACTGGTTGGACGAATGTGAATTCACTGGCTCTTTACTATTGAGACAGGACTCCACTAAAGTGTATTCAGTCTCAGAAGAGACTGTGTGTGCTAATGGATGTGAAACTGAAATCCTACCATCATGTCACAGAGAAAGTGGGAAAGGCTGCAAAATTGACCCCACATCCCTCTGAGATCCGTAGTTTGACGTAGTTCTTGCTTGCTGGTGTTCCTCTTTGTGATGCACACCAGCCCCGTCATGGATTATTGTTGGTCTGTTTGGAGTGCGGATTTTCTTGGGATTTGAGATTGCTCGCGTCCATGCAAAAGAGAGGGACAAAGAATGTGACTTGTCTGGCTGAAATGAATTACTTTTCCTAGCTGAAACATCTTGGCTTACTTTCTATGAGGGAATGGTTTCTCAGGGTATATCTTATTAAACACTGAAGGATCATCTATGGGTTGGATGATGGTAATGACTTTGTGAGTCTTTTTCGGAGTGCTCCTGATGTGAGAACCCGTGGCTATTCCTATAAGCTTTTGATGTCTGTTTGAAATACTGAAATGAAGAATCGATTCTTTGGAGCACGGTTTGTTCAGTTGTGGAACATTCGGCCAACTTGCGTGATGGAGTCTGATTCCCTGGCTGCATTCAAGAGGCAGCTGGCGTATTTCTCGAGAGATGATCTGTTTGAGTTTGATTAACATGGAAGAGGACCGTCTTTTTTCATGTTGATATCCATTGTATCTGTCTACCGGATGTTCAGTATTCATGTGGGCGTCTTGTGTGGCTCAATTATTTGCGATGCCATGAGTGTGGTGGTATATGTTTCTTTTTCTCTTATTGAGTGTGTGGGTAGGTGTGTTTTCTCTTATAGAGTGTGTGTGGGAGTGTGTGTTGCAGTGTGGAGCTCTGTTGAGCAGTGGTTTGAGGTGTGCTATTCACGTGCCATTTTCTTTTAGGGGGGTGTGTCAGTCTGTCTTGGTGTTGCAGTGTTGGAATGGTACCTGGGTGCTGGCGTCGGGTCTGTGCAGGTGGCAGAGCGGATGTGTCTGTGTATGGGGGGTCTCTCTGTGAATTTCCTTTGTACATTAGGCTGTACTGTTCTGCGAGTTGTTTTAACCCTGTGTATTATGTTTTTTGTGAGGACAGAGGAGTGTTGGGGCTCCGAATTTCTTACACGGAAGAAATTACAGCAGCTCCTGGGGAAAATGTGCTCATCTTAATCACTCACAGCGCTAATGACAATGGCGTGGCTTACTAGAAAACAAGATCACACTTAATCAAACCTTAGCTTATAGTATAAAACCGAATTTCACCTTACAAGTTTTCTCCCAATAATTTTCTCCACAAAATTTAAAACTTGTCTGCTGCCACTGGGCCCCTGAATTATATTTTGTTAACGTTGCAGCTTCAATTTGACCTCCGTCCGAGATAGCCATTCCTTGAACCAACAAGAGATTCGCCCAATGACACAGGCTGAAAGTGCGTTGAGCACAGATTTGTTGTCTCTGCCCTGAATTTCTTTACGTGACGGAAGCACAGGGAGTTCATGGTATGTAGACTCCTGTGATATTTACATTGATTGGTTCAAAATAGTTGTAGAAGAAGAATTTCAGTAGATATCTACTGTAATGCGCCGACCTCCACCTGCTCTGTCTCTGACCACCGCCTACTCCTCGCATCGACCACCTCCTTTTGCTATCACCGCCACCTACCCTTTGCACCGATCACCACCTGCTCTTGCTCTGACCACCGCTTACTCTTCGCATCGACCATCACCTACTCTCGCTCTGACCATCACCTGCTCTTGCTCTGACTGGTACCTGCTCTTGCTCGGTCCATCATCTTCTCCTCGCATCGACCACCATCTCCTCATGCTCTGACCATCATCTACTCTTCGCATCGATCACCACTAATTCTTGTTCTCACCACCACCTACTCCTTGATATGATGTTTTTCGTTAGCGCAGTTGAACGGATATATTGTGTCATTTCCGCTAAAATTAAAGTACAATGGAATTGATCGTATTAGTAAACCGTAGCTAAGTCCGGCTATCATGTCTCTGATTATCGAGTATCTCACAATTTCAAGCTGCTGAAAGTTGGATTGATTAGTCGCGAAGCAAATAATTGACATAGGAATAGGGTGACTTTCCAGGTACGGCTGGCCAAAAAACACTACTATAACGAGCCTTCAGCAACTGGTGCAATGATAT
Source organism: Gammarus roeselii (assembly GCA_016164225.1). NCBI lineage: Eukaryota > Metazoa > Arthropoda > Malacostraca > Amphipoda > Gammaridae > Gammarus > Gammarus roeselii. Next base: position 7,986 of record SDVV010024730.1, read on the forward strand.
TAAAAATACATGGAATTCAATTAAAAATCTGCTTTCTTGCTCGAAGATGGATCGTAGCATTAAGAAACTCATTTGTGACGAATGGGAGATTGTGGGTGATCGTGACATAGCGGACTCGGATAATGATTATTTTGTATGTATTGCAAATGATCTCGACAGTCAGCTCCCAGTAGGTGAACACTCCCATTTGGACTATTTGAGTGCTGGCGTGCCTCACTCCTTGTTCATGCGACGAGTAACAGTCTCAGAGTGTGTAGGCATTATTTCAAGCTTGAGAAAAACGTTTCTGATAAAGATGTCCAGCCAGTAAAATATGTTCAAATTGTTGAAACATATTCTAGCGGTACCAATGAATGAACTGATAAATAACTCGATTCAATCCGGTATTTTCCCGCGAGTTTTGAAGAAAGCATGCGTCACTCCAGACCATGATAGTGGTGCCTTCACCGATATTGAAAATTACCGACCAAAATCTGTGTTGCCAGTTTGCAGTAAAATTTCTAAAGATGTATCCTCTCGCGACTACTGCCTTTTATGGAACAATTTTCCATTATTTCTCTATGCCAGTTTGGTTTCCGGAGAGGTATGTCTACTGCTGATGCCGTCATTTCTCCAACTGAATATATTTACAACTCACTGAATAGAAGGGAACATTATGCAAGTGTTTTTGTTGACCTTAAAAAGGCGTTCGATACTGTAAATCACGGGATACTTTTGGACAAATTAAATTGTTATGGTGTTAGCGGTCTTACATTGAAGTGGTTTGCTAGCTATTTGATAGATCGTGTTCAATGTATTAAGGTGGGTGCTTCTCTCTCTCTACCATAAATCTTGAATGTTGGTGTTCCTCAGGGCAGTATACTGGGCCCTTTTATTTCTTTGTTATATATTAACGATCTGGCAAATAACTCTAACCACATTTCGTCAATACTATTTGCTGATGATACAACTCTTTCGATTTCCAATCATTGTTATAATACACTTTTTTCTGAAATTAATGTGGAAATGGAAAAGGTAAAGAAATGGACCGTTGCTCATAGACTTTTTGTCAATGTGAATAAAACGTTTATTATGATGTTCACCAATCGCCGTGGTGCTGTTGATGTGAGCAACAAGGTTATATTTGATGGACTTGATGTAGAGTTTAAGGCCAACGAGAATTTTTTGAGAGTCTGTCTTGACGACGCACTGAAGTTTGATGCTCATATTGAGATTGTGTGTAGTAAGGTATCTAAGTCAGTTGGTATTTTGCGTCGGTTAGGTCAATTTTTTTCCAGGGATGATATGGAGGAACCTTTACTTCAATTTGGTGTACCCATATTTTTTATACTGCAACCATGTTTGGGGAGGCACTTACAGTGTACATTTGAGTCAGTGGACACAGTGACAGAAGCGTGTGAAAAGGATAGTTACGGGGAAAAATTGTTTAGCCATTACAAACCCTTTATTTTATAAAACCAGAATTCTGAAACTTGAGGATATTCATCCCTACTTTTTGGCTATGCACGCATTCAAATTTAATTGCAGCGGGAACCTCGTTCGAGGGCAGCACAATACGAAGAAGCGTGCGGTTCCCCAATTCCATATACTCAAAACAACTCAGCATGCAGTGTCCTTCGCCACCCCAAATCTCTGTAATGCCTTACCGGTGTCTGTTCGAAATTGCCATTCTCCAAGTTCATTCAAAGTTGTACTAAAAAATTACCTTATTAGTTCCTATAGCGTGAATACTTGTCATTTATAGGTTCTGATGTCCGCATTGCTTAGGAATATCTCATTGGCGATACTCGCATATCTATAGTTGTTACTTGGTTACTTAAATTGTGATATTTTTGCCTGTTTTCATACTATTTTTAGTTCATTGGAAATTAGGATCGCTTTTATTTCTTGTGTGAATGGAGGTAAAATTTGTTTGTTCCATGCGCTGTCTTTTGTGAAAAAATTATCTGTTAAATTTATTTCTAATCTTCTTTAATTTATATATAGTATTGTATTTTCCTTATGATTCGTTATACAATTTTACTCAATTGGGAGGCAACGGAGTGGATTTAGTGTGATTTGTTTCCCAGCCAGCCGCAGCATTGTACGATGTTCCTAGCCCGCCACCTGTCTTTTTCTTTAAAAGTTACTTTATCTTTTATTTAGGATTATTGTGTGCATTTGTGTGTGTGTTGCCCGAAAAGCTATTTAGTTTATATAGAGGGGCTTGTTTTATGGGCAGTTTTCTCCTATATAACAATAAATGATTGTGATTTTGATTTGGAATGATGACATCTGTTACATCAAAATTATTTGGTGACCCACAGCTAGATGATTCATAAGTTCAGTGTTTTAAGTATCTTGGAAACTACAGCTGCTGGATGCAGTGAAGAGTGAAATGATCTGTTGGGGATGGAACAAAAGAGAGTGTTGTATAAGGTGTAGTTGTCCCAACTGAGCTTGACGGAGCTGAGACTTGGGGGATCAGAACAGAGGAGAAAAGAAGGTTGAATGTTTTGGAGATGAAATGTTTGTGGAGCATGACTGGAATGACACTGGAAGATAGGATCACCAACGACGTAATTCGAATCAGAACGGGGATGGGGAAAAACTGGAAGACAGAGTGGATTCACGTGTTCTTAGATGGTTCGGGCACATTGTGAAGATGGATGAAGGAATATTGGTGAGCAGGCTAATGAAGGCGGAGGCGAGTGGCCTCAGGCTGAGAGACTGACCGAAGTTTGGGTGGATAGATACTGTCAAGCAGATGTTAGGAAGGAGAGACATGACAGTGGAGGTAGTGAGCGAGCGTTCAAGAGTGGGCGTAAGTGCAGAATGGTTGTGGATAGTTGATTTTTGACCCTGCTCTGATGTACTTTCCCGCCCTTGTCATCACGTTTTCGAGATGGTCGTGGTGGTGGGGGGAGGGGGGGCGGCTATCATGATGCGACGGGGGTAAACCAGTGAAAGCTGTCGGACCCTGCTGCTGACAACGGATCCTCGGAACGCACTCATGACACAGATTGTGTATGACGGGTTTTCCGGCCGGACTCTTTAGCACAAAAGGCCTAAGTTGTGTGAGTGTGATTGTGTGTGTGCGCCTTGCCGTCAGCGCCCCCTTCCTTCCTGAAAGATTCAGCCTAGTATCTGTATCTTCAAGTTAATAATATTTCCTAGTAGTTATTCATTCAACTGGTGAGCATTGAAAAGTCATTTATATCCGTGTCATTCCTCTGACTTCTTAAGAGAATACTTATTTCTAGCATCCGGGGACAGATACAGACTTTTGCTCGAATCTCTCTGAAGGTGTGGCCGACGTCATGACACACCTCGCACTCCACTCACGCACTTACTCACATACCGAAACTATACCCTTCAGCGTCAAAGGGTCCTGCTACGAGCCCTCGATAGGCACTTTAGATCAGGGGTGAGGTCAGAGATCAAGATCTGTAGCAGTAACCGACAGCTTACAATGAATTCCCATGCAGCGTCACAGTTGCTGGGCTCTCGCCAGACCACGTCCATCTCGTTTCTCAACAAGACAGAGACGAACCGGGACCCACGCCCATTTATGCATTCTACTTCTCAAACGCATCTTGAGCCGTTCGGTGGGTTGGTCAGTTCGGTGGGTTGCAATCTTGCCATTCGTTCTTTGAGCACCCGGTTTCAGGAAACTCCGCCGGAAAATCCATCCCAGATGGAAGAGGCTCTATCTGTAAGCAATGGCGAATGCCCACCGAATCTGTTTATGATGAAAGGTCATGGAGCCCGTCCAACCAACATTAATTCTGCGCCCGCAATCCTGGGTTTTGACCACTGGGATCAGGCACCTACCTGGGCTGTAGAATAAAACTGAGCGTCTTGGGCGTGTCGCTCTCTGGCACCCTACTCCTCCCTACATAAAAATAGCCACCTAACTCTGGGTTTCCTCTGGTTTCAAGTTTGGGTTTAATAAGCGCAAAATAGTACTGTAACACAGGTCCCCACGTCCAGGCCACATCACACACCTGGGCAGGCACCAACCTCGGACCTTGGATAGCCATGGAGGACTAATTCTGCGTGCTCTCGCCTTTTTCACTGACTTGAACGGTTCCAGAACAGCTGAAATGCTGAAAATGAACCTGCAGACAACGTCGAAAATGATGAAGATGAGCCTGCAGACAGCGTACCGTAAGTTTGCCATTGAATGTATACCTGAACATACCCAGACCCCAAGCGTGCCCCACCCCATCTCCAGTCACCCCATCTCCAGTCCAGGCCAAGAACACACATGGGAGGCAAAACCCACGGTCTTTCCTTGGCAGAATAGCATCAGTCACAAAAAATATAGTAACTGTTACAATCATGAGCTGATGTAATATTAGTATTTAGTCTATGATTGTATCAGAATATCGATTTTTCTTGACATTTTACTTGAAACAGTCTATTTAGTTTTATCAATTATTGGGATGGTTTACTTCACAAATAAGGACGGGTCACACTGAGCGCTCCCTTTTGTTTCGTCTAGGTATTATTTAAGAATTGTCAATGAATCAATTTATTTTGTCTTGCTCCCGCCGTTAGCAAGGGAATA
>SDVV010024731.1:0-12537 GCA_016164225.1 Gammarus roeselii
CATAACTGGCAAGGAGTGAGGTCGGAGACCACTGTCAGCAGCAGGGCTCTACAGCGTTTACTGGCTTAACCCTGATGCGTCCTAATTTCAGGGAGAGCCCACACCCCCGTCCATCCCGTTTCTCAACAATACTCCGATCCCATCAAGGCCGCGGCAAAACACAACCATTCACAACCATTCCCCACTCACGCCCATAGATTACACACTCTCTCGCTACCTCTATACAGGCGTCTCCCCGTTCTAGCTCCAGCTTCACTTCGTTCATCAACCCAAACTTTGGTCTACCTCCTGGTCTACGTCAACTCACCTCCGCTGTTATCACCCTTTTAACCAGTCTCACATCATCCACCCTTATCTTTTGTCCGAACAATCACAGAACACATAAATTTTCTGTGTCCTTTAACTTTCTCATAGTCCGTTCGAATTCGAACAGCGTCATTATTGATCCTATCCCTCAGCGTTACTCCAGTCATGCCTCTCAAACATTTCACCTCAAAACATTCAACCTTCTTCTCATGACCGCTTTTGCCCCCCCCCCCCTTCCCACAAAGTCCCATAGCAGCCCTTTACTGATCCTAGGACAAAATTGGGAACCCCTGTTATGGACGAAAGGATCGAATCGTGGATGAAATCGAGCACCAGACATAATTGAGGAGAACTCACTCTCCCAGGATTCTCATCGTTTCACGAAGACAGAGAAGACCAAGAGGGTGTAAGTTTATTGGAAGTTTGTATTCCAGCATCAGACACAACATAATATCAACTCAACAAGCCGGTAAACATAGAGAGTGATGTATAACCCTAGTCTATCGTCTCCTAAAGATCACGTATTCAGATGATGTCAATCGAAGCAAGAACCACATCGACGCCGTCACTACACACAACAGTATTGTGCTTGGGACTTCAATATTCCTATCATTGATTGGGAAAAATACAAATAAAGAGCCACTGGACAATGCCTGATTGATTTTGATGAAGCAAGTTCATGACCCAAATGGTAAAGACACCTACAAGATACAGCAATTTCCGTGAAGCAGCACCTTTAGTCGCATACAATGCAAAAACACACAACCGAACAGAAACACCCACATGATGACCCTGCAAATAAAGTCATAATCAGCAAAAGAGTTCTGAAGAAGGCCCTAAAATGTAGAAATTAGGATTTTAAAAATGAAAAAGCGGGTCTACTATACATAATCATTTTTTTCTTCTTCTGATATTGCGAGCAAAAAAATGAAGCTCTGTAATATGTCCTCTCGAGAAAAATAGTGGTGTGCTAGAAACGAACGGCACTAAAAGAAGTGTCATACAAAACCAATAATTTTGTTCTGTATTTACGTTAGATAATTTGGACGTTTGTTATTCAGAAGCCATCATAGCGGAAAGACGAATTGAAGCCCTCAGCACAGTGCATTTCTCCCCAGCCGAAGTTGTGAAATATATCGATATATTGAAAGCTCTAAAATGTCCAGGTTCAGACCGTTCATCACAGAACACCGGAAGAGACTAAGAACGAAATCGAAGATTACCAAACAAACAAGGTAATCAAATGGCCCTTTCCACTCTCAATGTGAAGGCAAATAACGACCAATTAGTCTCACCTTATTCATTACCAGATAATATTGATGGAAAGTTTGAATGCTGAAACAATTACAGTGTTCTTAGAAACAAAGGTGCTAATAAATGACTCTCAGTTTGGCTTTAGACGCAATCTTCCTCTCTCGTACAAACCCACTTAATTTTTTCGGTAATATAATTGAAATTCACGACACAATATAATATACCTTGATATCACGTACCGGGAAAATGTTAATGTCCCCAATAACGATTAGTTAGTAAACTGAACAGCATCGGTATTCTATGCAAGCAAAACTGGATAAAATGTACGCTCACGACAGACGGCAGTAAGTCGTGTTTAACGGAGCTTCCTTCCTTTGGGGTAAAGTTACAAGCGGCATGCCTCAAGGATCCGTGTTAGGTCCAGTCCTATTCACAATATTCATAAGCGATCTCGATACAACCTTTACTAACGATTTTAAGCTAGGAAGAAAAATGCAAACTGAACTTGAGCGTCAGCAGATCCAATCAGACTTGAACAAATATGTTGATTAGTCAGAAAAGTGGCAAATGAAACTCAATGTCGACAAATGCCGATGTATGCACATAGATTATCCCTTATAACACAAAGCACGAACATTTAATGTCCGGAAAGGAACTGTTCCGGTCACCGAAGAGAGAGGTTTAGGTGTCATCATTAGTGACGATTTAAAAAACAGCAAGTATTGTAACGATGCGGCCAAACATGAACAATAAAAGGCTCAGGATGATATTCCGCACTATCTCGTACAAGAGCAGACAAAGTATTTCAAATTTATACAATGCATTTGTTGGATGCGTCTCGAATATTCCGTCCAATTCTAGTCAGCGCATTTCAGATCTACGAAACAGAATTCCCTATAAAAAAAACGAGTCAATAGGGTGTAAAAAACTTGGAATCTTATTAAGAGCATTCTTCATCTAACAGGTTATACTAGGACGAAAGAGATCAACGGAATTTGATTTAGCTACATTATTTATGAAAATAGCGATGATATCTTAAATGTGTTTAATAATTTCTATGTGAGTGATGGAAAAATCATAGTAGAATGCTGTGTTTACACTGCTATCGATCATTTACAAAACAAGGATGGTAACTAACCAAACTCGTTATTCCTATAATCAGTGACAACAAATGATATTGAAATTGATAATAAAAATGATATTCTAACTTTAATGAACAAAGCACGCGAAATTTACGCGATACCGGTATTAGTGCTAAATAAAGATGAGACGAAATGAGCTCTGTACTCGCATCAACAATAAGTAATCCCTCAACAATCGGCCACTCCTCACTATCGTTAAATGTTGCGAGAGTTATTCCTATTCCCATGAACAATAAGCTATGTCACAAATTTCCTAAATAAATATTGATCTATTCCTATGCTTACAATATTCAGCAAAAGTGTTCAAGAAGGTAGCATACACACAACTTTACACGTAAAAATATCAAATGTTCAAGCATTACAAGATCAATTTTGTTGCTGGTACGAAAATTTGGTTACGGTTGAAAACTTTTTGACCATATTCTTAGATTTCCGCAAAACATTCGATGGTGTTGACTATTCCATCTTGCTATCTAAGTTGCGTTTCTATGGTTATAGGAGTTTGGCTCATGAGCTGCTTATGTTTCATCTATCTAATTGGAATTAGCATATTGTAGTCAATGCATCAAATTGAACCAACGGACAAATTATAGTCATGATGTCCCTAAAGGTTCCATTCATGGACTGCTGTTATTTTGATTCCCTATTTATAACTTTCTAAAAATAATTGAAGGTCACAAATCGTTACTGGTCTATATGAATTTTCACCGTTTTGTCCGCAGTGATCTATGTTCCAAGGATCAGTACAGAATTGTTTCTGATTCGAGGTTTACAGCGGAATCAGTACTGTTCTACGTGAGTGCGGCCGATAGCCTCAACTGCCATTGGTTGGTTTTGACACAACTGACCAGTCATAGTCTACTGGGAGCAGGTGAACGGTTGCACACACCCATAGCCCTCTACGGATCTATCAGTTTTGGTTCGATCTGGCTGCGGTATTTGGGAGTTATGACGCATAGATTTGTCCTCTGTTATTTAGAGGATTTACATACAAATGCCAAAAGATCACTTACGCTTTTTGCGCTTCAATTATCTCAACACGAATACAATTTGTTAAGTGTTGTTAAATCCAATTATTATCATTTGAATGTACTCTCAAAACAAAATGTTAAATGAAAAAAAAAAAAATCAACTCTTAATGAAATAAAAATTGTAAAATTTCACGGCTTGAATTTTAACATAGATATACAATTTAAAAAAATAAACTAAATTCAAAATAAACCTAAAATCGCCCGCAATATTCAGTAAGCTTGAACATTTTCTTATACTATAAATTCTCCAACATTGCATTCATCTCTGGAAACCCCTACTTTTCCTAAGCATGAAGAACAAACAATAATATTTCAATCATGAACACAGTAGTATCAATTTCGAATCCACTAGCGTCCTCAAAGATTTATACCTCTATAAATACAAAATACAAATTACATGTATAAAACAATTCATCACAATCATAACAATCATTTCCTCATCAATCTACACCCCAGTCCGATGTGCATAAGCAATCAACATGAAAAAAAATAAGAAAAGGAATACTCGGTATAACAAATTCAAGTTGCAATTTGACAACAATAACAAAGGAGTAAAATTGTGCAAAGTCATCCCGAATGAAATCAAATCAACTTCATAACAATAATCTGAGTTCTACTGCAACGATATCCTAATACTAATCCTTTCATGAACTATCAAGAAGCTGTATTAGCTCCGTCCTCTTCATATCGTATTTTTTGACTCGGTTGGGTTAGTAGTGACATAAGCATCACACACTTTGTAAATTATAGATTATGGCCCGTCAATCAGTAATGAATTGTAGGGATAGGTTACTATTTAGTTAGGTTTAAGACAGGCTAAGATGCCCTAAAACAATTCCGCTTCGTGGGTCTCACTTCCTGGTTGCATCAGTTATAGTCACGGAATTCAAAAACACGAGCATCTAACGTTGATGATGTGTTTGTTCAATTGAATAAGGCTTGTGGATTGTAATTCGATATCACTGTATGTTTAGAAACAAAAGTGTAATTTACTGATTTCAATAGGTTCAGTAATCAATACGTCCCGCGAAATAAGAAACTGTTCGTAAGAATTGTAAGAATTGTAAAATTCTGACTCCAATCCCTCAAAATTTTCTTCCTTTCGTCATGGTTTCCGCTGCCGCCGTTGAAGTTATTACATAAGCTAACGCTTCACCGGCTGTTATAGGTTATTCAGATATATGATTGTGTGTTAGAGGGACTAACTCACAACACGGAATTGAATCATTTCATCCCTCGGTAAGATACATTCTAGCAGCCCCTTTTCTTTTCATCAGCAGTGAGCTCGCGGTACACTAGCGAAAGAAAATTCGTTTCAGATTGTAGATCAAGAAAAAAAATTAACAGATCATTTTGCGCTCGATATTTGAACACATTAAAAATTCAATTGATATTATCCGTTAAGAGGCTTTGTCCAGATTTAATACCGTAAGAAATTTATGTATGAAGGTAAAATCCACGTGGGAAAAGCAGAATTTGTTTTTACGGTTAGACTAACCCTTAACGAAATTTATTTCGCTACTTCACCGTAGCGGGCAAAAATTTGTATATGGTTAGACTGTAACCGGAAAAAAACAATCTGACTTTCTTACGTGGAATTTAGAAATTTTTTACGGTACGAGGTGTGGACAAAGCCTCTTAATGGGTAATATTAATCAAATTTCCGATGAGTTCAAATCTAGAACGAAAAAATTACATTGAAAATGTCACTAAGGTTTAAATCATAAACGATTTTTTGCTCTCATTTGTACATACAAGGAGGTGATCAATTCATTCCAGTCGTAACGTTTAGCGGATGGAAACAACTACAACTGTTGATACATGAACTGAAACTATAATAATAATGATAATATTCTTTATTGAGGCACTCAAAACAACAATTACGATTACAAAGAAACGAGAACAATAATTCTCGCTCAACGAATAAACGTGTTGACAGAAAGAGGAACATACACGGCATCAGCAGTGCTCTGTCCCATCTCCTACAATGGGATGGATCGTATCCCATACAATTACCTACGGCCTTCAGGAAATGATTATCAGAGATTTTAATTCGTCCCTGACACTCGTTCTTAGCTTGAGCTTCATGATGTGCTACCCGCAATGAGTTACAATAGATTGATTACGAATACTTTTTAAGAAGCTGCAGCTCAACGTTTGCCTTGCTAAAGGTACATTTAGCATGTAAGCCGATTACCAATCTTATTTACAGTCTTTATCTGGTTAGAGATACCAGCATTATCACACTGGCTGTTTCTATAAAATGCCCGATGTAAGGTAAACTGTCCACTTCAGTCCCGTTAAGTACACTGTTGGTTGTATACTGGATTTGATTTGGACCTCGTTATCAAAACAAGAACCCTTGGCTGTGTGATTTCACTAGCATACACGCTGACTTCTAGTATTATACTCAATTTCTAGTTTCGCGGCCTCAGTCACGAAATTCAGTTTTTCTGAAGAAGATCGAGCATGGGGGCTAGCAGAACCATGTCGTCGGTTGGGCTAATTGGATTAATACAGAAACCGTAAATATGACACCCATCACGGCTAATGAGAGCGGGCTGTGTTGGCTGTCTACAAACACATTGAATAGAACAGGCGACAAGAGGCCTCCCTTCCCCATCGTACTACACATTCTTACTTCTGATCCCAGTATTTTAATAGCCTAGCTAGGTGAATTGACACCCCCATTTGTATGAGTTTTCTGGACAGTGTCCAATGTTTTACACGATCAAACGCTTTTTTGCAGCCAAAAACGAAGATACATGGGTTATTCTGCACCAACAAAGTAAATATTATCGTTATATGTAGCCTTTGCAGTCCCATGCTGTGATTTGTTCCCAGAGAAGCTTGCATCAGCAGTGGTAATTGATATTGGTGTGTAGTTAAATTTAGCGGTCGCAAATTTGTCTTCGACATTATGATAGGTTTTACGACAACAACCATTAGTTATGTAGGGAGGTAGTATACATTTATAGCAGCCAGTGAAAAAAATAAACATGAAATGAAGGGGATGAACAGTTTTCAAATATAAACCTAATAATTATTCTTTTATTCGATTGAGTGCCTCATTAACAATAAAAAAGTCAGCTTCGTTGTCGACATTTCATTATACCATCAAAATGATCGGCCCCACATTGATAAACAGAGCTTTATCCCGGTTTAAAGTTTTCACTTATTTCCAGAAATTAATCATCCACCCGCTAAGCAAGGCAGCTGCACGCAAATCATCCACGTGTTATTTACAAGTGCCAGAAGGACATCGACTCCGTTCACTCAAAAGCCTTGGCACTCCAATCTCATCATATGTTATAGAAAAGCACATGCGTACGTGCAGGCATTATTTATTCTAATTTTTTCATAGTATATGAGGCCTACTTGCTGTTGACCAGCATCTCGCCATTGCACATAGGCCGTTTTGCAAGCCTCGTGTAAATCAGCAATATGAATATTTTGCCTTCCCCGGGGTGTTCTCACTACAAACGCTTCTCCTTCTAGCCATGACAGCTGCACCAAATATACACACACAGAGCTCGTCTAATTTGTCTCTGTCAGATGCTGCGTGGATCCGAAGCATCTCTCGAGACAAGATACTAAGTTAATTGTATCTTGCCTCGGTCTTTGCTGGCATTGGTCTTTGCTGGCATTGAATTGCCGGGCAATGGATTGAGTGGCTGTATCCCTATTAACCAATACAGGGAGCGTTATTAATGCGAGCTCTGCATGGAGCGGCAAGTGATCTGCCAGAGGGTGTAACGCACTACAAACCCCCGCGTAACAGTGTTAACCACTGCTGATGTAAGGTCAAAGTGACCTAGCTTCATTACTGTCCTCCCGTTATGATCAACATGAGTATGTGTTCAACATCTGCAAAGTGGAGTTCATTATCAGTCAGGAGCATCTGCCAATCATCAAATATACTACTGCCTGGGTGGTATTTAAGCCACGCATAACACAAACATAATCAGAATTTTATTCCCTAAGGAATACCTTCAACTTTCCTAGTGCAAAATTAGTAATTCCACATTATATAAGAGGCAAAAAATAAATTTATATTGATAAATGAAACTAATATCCTTCCTACGTTCAATGATAACTCAGTTATTCTATCATCATTGTACTGCTCTATTTGTACAAATGGACTCACCATATCAGATTTTGATTTGATTTGGGCCTTATTTCCACCAGAGCCTCAACGTGAGTCATAATAGGCTCCCCTGTAGGTCGCGACCGTCGTTGATTCAGGTAAGTCCGCGCGGCATCGCGTGCGAAAATATTAGTTTTGTCAAGATAAAGTCAGTACATATTTTAATTGTGGCATATTCGCGTACTAGCGCGTACGAGAGAGTAAAGAGTTAATGTATATCTTCGTAAAATGAGTTGTTGTTTCTGTGCGTAATGAGGTGGAGGGACCACCTCATTTGCACAGGTGTTAGAGGTTTAGACAGCTTCGTATAGTCCGGCGTGTTTTCCGAAAGCGATAAGCTTTTTATGGTTGGTTGGGTCCGTGAGTAGGCTCTGTAGGTTGCACCGGGATCTAGGAACGCTCGTCGGGCTGCTGTGAGTGCGTTGCAATCCATCAGTAAGTGTTTCACGCTGATAGCCACTTGGTGGCAACAGGGGCAAGGTGGCGCGTTTGGTCCTATGTCGACATCCATCAGGTGGTTGTGAGTTATCCATTTGTGTCCCGTGCACAAGCGGTTGATGAACACTTGGTCTTTTCTGTTGATGAACTTTGTTTCCCATTTTCCGACTGAGGGTTTGACTGAAAGCATTTTTTGTCCACTCTGCTGCCACATTTCATCCCATCGGGATGTTTTATGGGAGTTAATGATAGACCATATCAGACCACGTGGAGGTCAGTCCACCAGTCTCTCAGTATCGCTGTCCTCTGAATTGAGTGCAGATATAGATAATGAATGTACGCAGATGTCTCTAGATAGACTAATCATGAAATAATATTTGAACAACCACGTTTTTGTAGTTCATAAATATAATTATTTATTCACAAGTGTTTCATAACGCTTTTGCGAAGTTAACCCCATTTCAGTTAAAAGTGACAGTACGAGGAATCCTGAATAAGTGTGCATATGATGTTATGGAAAAAACGAATCATTGATCTCAAATTGAGGGCCCCAAGCTTTTCTTCTTCTCGTAGAATATTTCGAGTGCGGGACTCGCAGGCCACATATCCAGTGATTTGAGACGCTTAACATCCAGGTAGCTTCTACTGACCTTGAAGGCAACAAACTTTCTTAGACGATTGAGCTTATCCACTGTGAAGCTGTTATCACCGATCCTAATCTCACTCAATATCTGTTCCCAGGAGTGTACCCGCAGATGCACACATATATGTTGATTCTGTGTGAGGGTAAGATGCCTTCAAAGTATTTCCATAGTAGCTGAGTTCTCTGAACAAGACTAATGTACAGCTCTCGTAACTGAAGCTTTTCGTGCAAGATTCATATGTAATTGTCGTGTAGAAATTGTTTGAATTACAGTTACACTAGCTAAATAATTCAGTAAAAGAATCTGTGTTGTTCAAAATTTTCAGAGACAAACGCGTGCAGGAGTATGTTCAACATGAAAAACGACTATCTGGAGTGGGTGAGCAGCCTCCTCATGCAGTCACTGCTAGCGAAGGGTGTCACCGTCTGGGACTCCTTCTTTCCCATCGCATACGCCGCCATGCTCGACTGCTACAAGGTATTTTTTAATAATTTTCGTCCATTGCCTGACCATCTTCTCCTGAAATATCAAGAAACCTGGATGTGTGCGATGATGAAATACACCATAGCACTGAAGTAATCATGGTGGGGGTGCAGATGATCCTCAATAAACTCTGTAACGACTACATGCCTCCGGAAGGTTACTGTTGTCAGACATGACCACAGTAACGTTAAGTTGATCTTTTTGAGACGCATTATGAGGAGCAGCGCTTGACGTCGCGTGTCGCTCAACAGCCAGTGTGTTGTTCATGGACCATAAAACATGGCCAAAGCAAAGGAAATGTGTGTTTCAAAAGATCAGGAAGATGTGGTCGACGGAATTAAAATATTCCAGGCGACAACGCCGATTCGTCCATATATTATAAAACCTGTTCACTTTATATAAATAATCGTTAATTCGCTCCAATAAGTTCCTTCAACAATAGTGCTCGTTCGAACTGAGAATATGATTAACAATTGGCACCGGTCTGAGCTCCTCTTTTTTGGGAACATTCTGGAAGGTGTCCAGCAGGTACGAATAAAATTTGGCTATAAAATGGATAGGGTATTATTTATTCAGGATTTCTGCAAGATGGTAACTTAACAAATGTTAGAGTAGTGACGAATAAAATGAAAAGCACGGTTTACCTAATAAGGATTAAAGAAATTCAAGGACAGAAAAACATCGTATGGAATACTCCACGAGAGATGCCGATTAATAAATTTTTGTCATCAAAGATATGGGAGAAGTTATGTGTGTTCCCAATACTTTCAATAAAAGTGCGGATGGACGGACGGACATACCTTTTAATAAATCAGGCTCCGAAACCCTGACGTATGATGTATGACACTGACGTATGATGTATGACACTGACGTATGATGTATGACACTGACGTATGATGTATGACACTGACGTATGATGTATGACACTGACGTATGATGTATGACACTCACCGGTGTACTGGAAAAACAACGATCCTTTGTACCACAATGTCTTTCCGATGGGCTGAGAGACATAATTACTGCACCTGGGCAATCCTAAGTTTTTCCCCTTCGCAGGCAGTAACGAGAGAAAATCTGTTCAATATTCAATATTTTGCACGAATGTCCAATACTACACAATTCATGGATACTGTCTCGGAACACGTCTCTATATGAATTTTGCACACCAAATTAATACCAAGTTGAAACAAACGAGTGAAATTACTAATTTCAAAATTTGATGTATATCTAATTATGAACGTGTTTCCTTTCGCTACTTCGAATCAGGGATTTTAATTCAAGTCATGTCACGTAGCATCTCATGACTTGTCTACTAACACTTATCCTAAGTATAAAACTGGACAGCCTAATGAACAGGAGCAAATGAATATCCATTAATGGTAAATCTATAACAGAGAAACAAAATTTGACATAAACTTTTAATTCACATTCATGGGGACTTCTGATATGGCATTTCGATCTCAAAAACCTGCTGAATGCATTCAGCAAGTGAATTTTGTAGAGAACCACACATGAGCGAAAACGTTCATTGACGTTGTTGTACAATGAATTTGATTCACAAATCAATTGCACGAGTATCAACAAGACTTTCCTAGCGACCTTCATCATATTCTTGTTCTTCTTTCTGGAAATGTTTGAACAGCCAATTATTAGATAGGATATGCCTCCTCGTCGACAATAAAAAACATATCCTAGAACTTTGATTTGAAAAATATTGAACCTATCTTTTAAATCGATGACCCAACTCCAAACGAAAGAAATTCAAAGGAATAGAAAAAAAGATTGGAAAGTGTTAAATTCAAAGTTACTCAGAACTAAGGTCCAGACCACTCTGACAAGAAGGGAATCATCTTTTCCATTGAAATATGATGACACCTTCCGATCTTTGATGAAATGGTGGGAAGATTGAGCTCAATTTCCCTTTATTGGATGGGTTTGGGGAGAGTAAATGAACTCAGGTTCAAGCCATTTCATCAAATTACAAGGAACCTGTAAAATTCACTGTAGAAGTACACAGAAAGTTGGTTTATTTGATGCTCACTTCTAATTTGTGTCCCTAAGTTTTAAAGTTTGTTTTTTCTTCTTGCTTAAACAGAAAAACATCGTGGCAGTAGTCATACCCAACTGTTATATCCTGCCATTCGATACTATTGATTATTTTTTAGGTTTTATTACTGTGAGGAACGTATTTTCAATATTACTATCACAGACTTTCATATAACTTTCCCATTTTCAAATTAGCTCCTAAATAATATATTTGAACAAATTTGTTTGCATTACATTTTCAGGACCCTACTTTATAGCACAGCTTGATGACGTCATCGAAAACGGCTTCCAATAACAAATGCAATTTCAGATGACTATGTTCCAGTCGAGCGAGAGAGGCCTTCATATAAGATTACATTGATTTTAACGTGTCGCAACTTTTTGTGTTCTGGGGGAGTTATGTCAAGCACTTTTGATGACGTTGTAATAGTGGTTGTGCCTATGAATGTCGAGTTATTTCAGAACAAAACCAGTCAATTGCTTCTTCTACTGACACTTAGTAGGTAGTTGATTGTTCTGATGATGGAACCCCATGACATATTTAAAGCAAGACGCAGTGGCGATACTGCGCTCGACGATGTGTTGCAGCCACTAGAGCAGTATAGGAGGTGGTTGACTCTGGAGGAAACTCACGGGTCAGGATAGACTGAGGTTCAAAGGAAATTAAAGGCACGGATTCAGCTCAACAAACTTTGTCTGATGCAATTGGTTAAACATTGGCCGCCTATTGCCTTTGCCTTCGAATTGAACTAATAAAAAAAGCCATTGAGCGTCGTAGGGTTTGGGTTAAGATGCCGTAGAGGCCGCAGATTTGGATGGGATGGGAATGAATTTCATTGTATTCTGCTCTGAGTTCATCCCTGGGGGACATCGTGGGACATGTTGGTACGAATGAGGCTCATGAATTACTTTGAATATATGTATGAGATATCAGAGATCAAGGATTTTTTAACAAGGTTGTCACCTATTGAGATACAATCATAATTATATTATGACCATCCTGAAATGTAAAATAACGAAATGAATGACTGATAGTAAATCAATAC
>SDVV010024732.1:0-12537 GCA_016164225.1 Gammarus roeselii
TAAATGTATGTCTAACTCTTGTTACATTTTTACTGATTTCATTCCTGTGCTCCCTACTTATGAGTATTGTATGCGTTGCTTTTGAGTATTTTAAAAACGTGAGAACAACGATTTATGTCCTGAGGCCTTGATAGCATTCATTCCATTCATTCGTTGATCGTATTTGTACTGTCATCAATCACAATATTCTCTTTTTCATTGCAGCTCCCCTTAAGCTTTACGAAAATTTGATTTGCTCACGTTTTTGACTCCTTTGAGTGTAATGCCTAGATGATAGAATTTTCTCATAATAATCTCATGTATTTTTGTTATGGATAGGTCAAACTAGTGTAACATCTTTGTTCGCACTCAGTCTTGTGCCCTCTACTATTGAGTTTTGAAAGCATTGCTATTGAGTCTATTTAATATGTGTGATTGTTATCTTAATCCTGTAACTTTTTATCATTTATAACTCTGGGCGAACCGTGCTACATGATCAATGGAATCATTTCATTCATGAAATATATTAAACAAACTATTGTTGTCCTTCCACAGATCTGTTTTTAATTTTGCATGTTTCATCGTACTCAAACTTTGCTCAATCTGCCTCATAATTTTTTTGGTGTTATTGCCAACGAATTTAATGATTTAACTTGTTTATATAATATTCATATGCTGTTCATTGATAATGCTTGTGTTTTGCTGGCTCAATATGTACCAGATACAGGTCGACGTCCCTTCAGGAGGGTAGGAGGAGGGTGATGGGAGGCCATGGTGTGTGGGAGGCGGAATCGTTTCATCGCATGTCTTTTTCCGATGGAGGAAGACATGGGCGCCTGTGAGAGTGAATAGGAAAGCGGTCGTTTGAGTGAGCTTTTCTGCGTGGGTACGATTGTGTACCCACATAGACAGGTGAATGTGTCGTCTGCATGGGTATTATCGTGTACCCATGTAGATGTACGGGTGTGCATGCGTGGGTATGATCATGCACCCACGTGAGGGTGTGTCCGTGTGTGCATGTGTGTGTGTGTGTGTGTGTGTGTGCTTCTGTGCGCGCGCGCGTTGGCGCACGTGGAAGCGTGCGTGTGTGGGCACGTGTGTGAGCGCATGCATGAGCGCGAGCGTGTGTGCGCGTTAGCGAGCATGCATGCGCGCGCGCGTGCGAGCGCGTGTTGCGTGTGTGTTGCGCGTGTATGTGTGTGTGTGTGTGTGCGCCTGTCGTGCGTGCGTGTGTGCGCATGTGCGAGAGCGTGTGTTCGCGTGCGTGTGCACGTATGCGCGTGCACGTGTGCGCGCGTAAGTGCGTGGGTGCGTGCGTGCGTGCGTGCATGTGTGCGTGCGTGCTTGCGTGCGCGCGCTAGTGAGCGCGTGCGTGCGTGCATGCGTGCGTTCACGCATGCGTGCGTGCGCGTGGGTGCGTGCGCGTGGGTGCAAGCGCGTGCGCGCGTGTTTGTGCGCACGTGTGTGTGCGTGCCTGTGTGCGTACGAGACTGTTTGCCTGCTCGTGAGCTCGATCATGTGTGCGCACTGGCGTGCGTGTGTGCGAGTGCGTGCGCGTGTGTGAGCGTGCGTTCCTTCCTGCATGTGAGCGTGCGTTAGTTCCTGCGTGTGTGCGTGCGTATGTGCGTTCATGTGTCAACGCGTGTGCGCCCGTGCGCGCGCGTGTGTGCGCGTTTGCGTTCGTATGCACCCCTATGCGCGCGTGTGCACGTGTGCGCGCGTGTGACCGCGTGTTCACACGCGGGCGATGTTTGCGCTTTTGTGCGCTTGTGTATGCTTGTGTGTGTTTGTGTGCGTTTGTGCATGCAAACTTGCGTACCTGCGTACCTGCGTACATGTGTAAATGTGTACATGCAAACTTGCGTACATGCATACATGCGTGTATGCATACCTGTGTACATGCGTACATACGTACATGCGTACATGCGTATATGCATACCTGTGTACATGCGTACATACGTACATGCGTACCTGCATATTTGCACACATGCGTTCCTGCGCACCTGCGTTCCTGGGTACTTGCGTACCCGCATACCTGCATACATGTATGCCTGCGTACCTGAGTACATGTGCACATGAGTACATGCATACCTTGCAGGACATTTATTGGTCAGTACACATATTGCTTTTGTATCAGCTGCTCTGTCACAGAAATACCCCTACGGATATTGCTACGGTTCAGACTGCCATAAGTCTGTTCGCAGGGCTCCAATTTCCTGCAACTTCCTGGTCTATTGTGGGTTGTTCTAAACCAGCTGGTTGGAGGAAGGACGGGTGCAGTTGTGGGAGCGGGAGGGGTAGTGCCGAGGATTGATATGGAAGGGCGATTCCTCTTACTGGAAAAAGTTTTTTTTTTCATTGTCAACTGGAACATATCCACTGCCGGTTACGACAACTTATCATGTGATACGTTAAAATATATAATGATCCGTTTCCAAAATGAAGCACGGAGCACGTAAAATGGCCGCACACCATTGGGGAAGAAGATTATCTCAATAACATTAACATGGATGCTGATGAAAGCTGTCTGGTCCTTTGGCACCAGCGAGGAGATCCGCCCCTTCGTGAAGGGTCCGCGGTCTCTGGTGAAGACCTCTATCTGCGTTCTACACTATTGAAGCGTTCTCTCCTACCGTGAAAGTTTGTGGCACCTCCGAGAACACGTGAAGATGGTCCACAACTCCAGTCTCCTCTTCCTTATATCAGTCCCATTTGATTTATCATTCATGTATTCTTTTAAGCGTAAGTTGAGGACAATAATAGCTGCTTTGGTAAAGCTGCACACATCTATGACTGTCCTCGATGGGGAATACCCTGAGTAAGTATATATAACTACAAACAAGTCAAGACGGGCTTCATCCAAATAAGTCACCTGACACAGACTCGTTTCATGTGAGCTCTACGGGCTTTTGTGAGCGCTACGGGTTCTTCCACAGTGTTCGCGGATAAGGACACGTCAGCTTCTATCTAAAGCCATTCACTCTGCGCACACATCCTACCTATCGTGTTACTTAACTACGTGCTCTTACTAAGTTGGTCACACAGTTTCGAGGATTCGCGACAAGCCAGGTTGTATCATAAGTCGATTATACTAATACATGTCCGGCACGACTAACCCTGTTAACATGGCTCTTATAAGTAGATATTGGCATACGGCCTACACTTTCTACTTAACCAGTGTTTGAAGTGCTGAATCATGAGGTCCGAAGCGCTGAACCACCACATACCGTTGTATGTACTGGTCGAACGTTCTCTCGGCACACTTCAGTACCGTAGATCCGCGAGTGAAACAGAAGCGTGCCGTATGGTGTGCAGAGAAGTAGACGCGTGGTGTGGGACGCTGATATGGTGGTGTCGACAGTCACGGTCGGACGTGTCATCTCTTTGTTTATCTCTCTATACTTGAACGATGGTCTATTGTAAGTCAACGAACACTCCGATGAACTTTTTATGTTCCAGTTCCTATATCGACTTTCAACACTCTGGGCGACAACGGCTCCCAGAGTGCTAATGAGAGACTAAGAACGCGAGAGGCGGCGGCGCGGCGAGTGGGTTCTTATTATGCAGAACTTCACAACACAACTCCCGAGCCCGATCTGAGCTCAACTCATGCGTTATATGAAGCTTATTCGGAAGCGGTGATGACCACGCAATGCGTCCTGCTAACTGGATTCATCCAGTTGCTTTCTCGTGAGGCGCTGTTGCGAGGCAACGTGTAAGCAGACCTAGTTAGCGTCGGCTGGCTTCTGTCTTTGGTAAGCAGTATTGCTGATTGGATTCGATAGAAGCATCCTGTTCCAGCATATTCGGACTCACTGTTGAGTCTACACGTACAAGGCGCTTGACCCATGTGGGTAAAGATGACACAACCCAGACGTCTTATGTGACGAAATTGTTAACGGTGGAAACGTGGATGGAGGATTCGGGTGTGTGGCCTAATGTTCCTAGTTTTGTGCATCCCATGTTTTCATTGATTGGTTACTCCGGGCGCTACACTGACATCAAAACTTAGATGTGAAAATATTGTACAATGAATGCGACACCACGAGTGATAATTTTCACTCCCTGATACCGTCTTTAACATACTTAAGTAAACAAGTCTTACGCGCCTCGTTGTTTCGGAAGCCTGGGGTACACGCAGACATATTGTCCATTCTATCAATTGCTACTAAGTTACCTAAAGTTACAGCAAACACCCATCTGAATCCCCACACTTCCATGTTAAGCGCATGCTTGTTTTATTTCATTGCAAGAGATTCGGCGAAACATATTTCTTGTCTTCCACTTCAAATAAAATGAGAATAATCTTGGGGTATCATTTCACAGAATTTGTGGTAGAACAGAGTAATTACAGTGACGGAATTTATCCAGCAAATTCACGACGCCAAATTAGTTCCCGTAATGTGCATTTGTGCTCCTGTGTTTTTATTTTTCAGCAGCTTTATATATCAGTTTCCCTTAGAGTTAGAATTACGAAAAACCTTGTTTCTGTGAGTAGGTTTGAACGCAATTGTTATGCTTGTTGTCTAAAGTCAAAATTATGTTTTTGTTTACGTTTGTATGTTTTCTTAAATACATTTTTTGTGGCGTAACGCAGGTTCGAGCAAAACACCTTATACGGTAGCAAAACGCAGATACACCTGGACCGAATTTGCAAGAGTGATGTGAAACATAGTAACGTGGACACGACCAATCAGTGCATCAAAAACACATTCGCATGAACATCAATGATTGAGTGTCCGTTCCCGCTATTATCTCATTAATGTTACGTCACGGCAGCATTGCTGCGGTACTGGCACGCACACATGAATTCTTCATGGGGTGCGTAAATGGAACGTATCACTCATGCGCATGCGCGAGGGCGTGCGTGTGCATGGGGGGAGGTGCAACTGCATGTGATGGTGTGAGCAAGATTTAGAGATTAAACAATTTGTCCTGCCACTTCACCAGTTTAACATGGTTCGGCACATCTTCACGAAATACGTCAGTAGGGATCAACGTATTTAAACATTATAGTGTTCGCCCCAGTGGTCAACGTTTGCTTCACCATATTTAGTATAGCAGAAAACATTCCAGTTAAGTATTTTGAACTTACATATTTTAAAGTTCAAATTGTATTACTTGCAATGCCGTGTTTTACCCCATTCGGGTGCTCTGAACAATCACTAAAAAGATGCAAATAGACCGCATAGAATTCTGCTGGAAGTAAGTGTTTGGAAACAGTGGATCGTTTTCTTCAATATGAATGATAAAATCGATGCGAAAAATGGATGAGCATGCTGTAAATATTTCTTAAATGAACAATATAAATCTATTACCTATCAAGTATTCTGATTGCAACATGGTATCCGTCAACCATCTTAAGTTGTCACTGTCAGGACGCGGTTCCAGACCTCAATCTACAACAGTCAGCTGACCATGGCCTATTGATAGAACTGCTAGGATATTCAGGCATAATTGGAAACTTCATTTTGCTTATTGCCAGTGATTGAGTGAGTGACCGATATATTGATGTTGCTGATGTCAATTGGAATGATGCGTAATTTGAATAAATTTGTAGAAAAGTATGATCAAACGAGTGTCTTTGTTACCATCGATGAACCATCGAGTGCTTAAATAAAGACTATTAATATTTATCTTATTATTATTCGTATTTTAATACATAACTTTTATTAATAATATCCTAGCATTATTATTAATATTAATTTTTTCAACATTTAGGGCGACTGCAGCGACCAAAGTTTAATGGAAACTAAAATGTAATTAAAAACTGGTGATCCAAACTAGCAAAGTTTCCTTCTACTTTACATGTCTTATGTCTTATATGTCTTATGTCTTTATATATCTTATATGTCTTATGTCTTTATACGTCTTATATGTCTTATGTCTTAAAAACTGGTGATCCAAACTAGCAAAGTTTCCCTCTACTTTATATGTCTTATGCAAAGTGTTGTCATGTCCTTTAAGCACTAATGTTAGTCGTATTGAATAGTTTTATGCGCCATCTGTGGGGTTCTAATGCACTTTGGAGAGTTGGAGGATCAATTACGTCGGAAACGAGTTGATGACCTCCGCTGAAGTCGGAAATGCCGCTCGCTGTCTCTGAAACAGAAGGAACGATGCGATATCATGTGACCGTCAGTTGAACTGATGTTAAAGTAGCTCTAATATGTGGATCATTAGAATGAATGTTGTAAAGTTGTTCTTGCCGAGTTGTAAGAAATCCGGAGTAATCTTTATAATCAAGAAAACACCTTCAATACATGACAGCGTTTGGTGGATGGTCCTTCCCATCACCAAAATGAAAAGATGAACTGATTATATTCTTTTCGTACAATGCAATGAAGACGTAGTTTCCCAGTTTAGTACGG
The DNA here is from genome assembly GCA_016164225.1 of Gammarus roeselii. Classification (NCBI taxonomy): domain Eukaryota; kingdom Metazoa; phylum Arthropoda; class Malacostraca; order Amphipoda; family Gammaridae; genus Gammarus; species Gammarus roeselii. The sequence goes on from SDVV010024732.1 coordinate 6,351, forward strand.
TAGTTTCGAACGCGTTCATCTGTCCCTTACAACGACAGCGACCGTAAACCGACAAGCCAGGCCTAGTCCAGGAAATGCCGGCGACTATCGAAGCATGATTAGCGACGGCCTAGGCCTCAGCCTAACCTGGCCCACATTCCCATGAAATATACACGAGGTTTGAATCGTGAGTTCGGTAACATGATGCATCATAGTAAATATTAGGTAGAGAAGGCCGTATGAGCATGGAACTAAAATTGTGATTTTAATGAGAACAATTTAGAAAATCTGTGACTTCGCTTCTATGATTATTCAACCAGACAAAAAAGTGATTCATTTGCTGCCTGAAAACAATTTTTAAGAGAATACTACTGAAGTTCTGATGATACCAGCTAATATAATATCCAAAACATCCACATTTGTATCAATGATCTAATCCCACTTCATAAACTTTTTCAAAACACTTTTAAACTCATCCTGTTTCATAAACTCCCAGTACTTCAAACTCATAATGTTTCAGAAACTCCCAATGATTGATCTGAAAACTACCGGTGCTTCAAAAACTTCCAGTACATCGCTAACTGACAATGCTTCAAAAACTCCCACGTTACTTCCAATGTTCAAAAAATTGAATACCCATCACCAAGAACCATTGCTTCAGAAAGTCCAAATCCTTAAAAAACACCGAAGGCTTAGAGTAACCTCATAACCGAATGCAAATATCTCTTGAACATATCTCAACGTCTACAGTTCCCATGTAACTCGGACACATTCAAACTAGCAGGGGATGAAGCGCACGACACTGGCCTCCCGTGTAATTCAGACACACTCAACTGAACACGACACAGGTCCCCTGTGTAACTCTTGCATACTCATCCAAACACGTGAGGAAGTGCACGACACTGGCCTCAGACGCACTCAACTAAACACGATACAGGTCCCCTGTGTAACTCTTGCATACTCATCCAAACACGTGAGGAAGTGCACGACACTGTACTCACGTGGAACTCAGACACAAGCCGCCAAACTCGGTATAAAGTGGACGGCAGGGATCTCCACGTCACTCAGACACTGGCAACCAAACACTGGAGACGAGGGTCTCCCATGCAACTCAGACACAGGCAGCCAAACACAGGAGGAAGTGCACGACACGGGACTCGCGTGTAACTCAGACACGCAACCGAACACAGGAACGTGGAAGTTCACGACAAGGGTTTTCCGTATATACAGACGCGTCAAGGGTTTCCCGTATTCTCAGACGCCGCAACCAAACACAGGATGAAGTGCGCGTCTAGAGTCTCCCATGTGACTCAGACGCAAGCAACCAAACACAGGCCAAGGCCTTCCAAATAACCCGACGCACGCAACCAAACCAGAGGTGAGGTGCAGGACGCGGCCTCCCTTTTACTCAGACGCACGCAATCTCGCCATTTCCTTCGATTAGAAGCAATAAGCAGCCGCCTTAGCCACAGGGTCCGAAAATATTTCGGGTCGGCGAACAAATTTATATATGACCTAATATATTGTAAAATTACCATATGGACGTTCAGTCGCCAGTTCTGCACTGTCATTGACGAACTGTAAATGAATTTACAGTCTTGAATTCCGACGTCTCTCCTTTTATCACAAAAAAAATCATGAAACGGTAATGATAACTGTCGTCATAAAGGGCACATAATAGATCTGTATTGGCGAAACAGCACTCACTGAAATTTAGTGACACTAAGGAGACATTGAAGTGTGAAATAATAATGGCAAACACTGTCGGTAGATAATTGTTGTTGCAGTGAAACTGTCCGGCTGCACGTAAGCTCCGTCAGTTGCTTGGCTGGCAACTCACGTGTTCCTCAGTCCGTCCATCTGTCCGTCAATTTGTCCGTCCATCTGTCCATCCGCCTTTCCCTCCATCTGTTCATCCGTCTATCCGCCCGTCCATTTGTCCATCCTTATGACCATCCACTAGCCAGTTAAGCTCAATCAGTTTAATAGTTAGCAAAAATTAAGAATGATGATTATCACCTCACGAATAAGTAGACTGAGTAATAAAGTTTTCGAAATGTCACATAATTTCCGTGTGCAGCAGAGGGCTGCAGGAAGGCTGTCCAAAACCAGTAAAATAGTACAAATAATGTAAAAAATAAATGTATTTCATACGAAGCTATAATTAAATCATGAGCTCATCGGTGAGAGTCGTATGATGGCAATAAGCTACAGCAGGGCACGAAGGAAATTACCCCATTTATTACTAATTTCAAAGTTGTGCAATGAATTTCAGCGAGGGTTTCAACACTGAGTCTGCGATTATAAAAAGATCTTCGTTTCTTTGTCCGTCCATCTGTCTGTTCATTTGTTTGTCCGTCACGCATCAGTAATACGATGGGAAAAAGTTAGGAGGTTATGTCATAAATTTAGTAAAGGCGAGGTCCAGCACACCATCAGTTTATAACACAACAACGGAGCAAAGGGCAACTGGGCTTTCCAGGACCTAGAAAATATGTTCACGGAGGATCACGAATACAGCAAACGACAGCAGTAGGGCTGCTCCTTGACATCTTCAGAATGATAATGAGACATTTAAGTTGAATGAACGTAATGCAAACGGTGCTACTCGAGAAAATATCGGCTATTTGATGGACGACAGGAAACAGCCATGAGTGAGAGATAGCGAACAAATAAATGAAACTATTTTCTTTTAAATTGCGCAATTCTAATGTCAGCAAAGAGATGTACCCGTGCCCTAGTCAATATCTACGGTGTAAATCATATGTCTCTCGCGGTATGTATGTCTATTTGTCTATTTTTCTGTCTGTGCGTCTGATAATACGTGCCAAGTCTTCGTGAGCGTATGCTGTTCTGATGGCAATATCAGAAAATAATGTTGACTTTTGTGTGGTAGTCGTGAAAAAAGTATTCAAACATCCACCAATCAATGGATAGAGTTGATTAGCACCCTCTATTCAGTATTGCTCCATACGTTAAAATCGAAGAAAACGTTATATTGTACATTAGATTTGTAGAAAGATGAGTAAACTGAGTTTGGTTACCTGACACATGAGTAATGATGACAATAAACTGCATATTCTGCCCTTCATAAAAAAACTGAACGTGAAAATGGTCGGAAATGACTTGAAATTCCTTTACGGATGAAATATATCCCAATTTTGAAACCAACTACATTGATGTATATTAATAAGTTACATGAACGCACGATAAAAAAAAACAATTCAATGATCCTTTAATATGCGCTGATAATTTAACAGGTAAATTTATAACGGAAAAATAATAATGTTATTCTAAATACTGTAGAAAGTTGACTTCTCGACCAATGAAACAAGGTAACCTGTCACTTCTGATATTCATTTCTGATGAACATTTGTACATAGAGGCCATGATAATGTTACTTGCAGCCTTTTCGTGACAATATTTGTGACCTATACTCGTGACCTATATGAATGACCCTGTTTAATGTAATTAAGTGGGAATGTTGTTCGGGAATGGTAAATCTTAGAGTCTTTTCCTTATATTAACATTAAACGATACTGACGTACTGTTCAATAGTTTCATGGATATACGAAATGGTTCTCAGTGTTTTCGCTGCACGTTTAATATGACACAAATGTTTCGTCAATATATCGATGTATTTCAGACAATGCTGTATCGTGGCTACTGATCTTAAATGTGCTGTATAAGTCCATCTTCCGGCGCCTGCTATCATGTGTGATCGACCAACTGAACATGAAACAGTAAAGGGCTGTCAAGGATGGGAGACGTGAGGCAAAGAAGATGTATAAACAAACGAAGCGCTTGTGAAATGACATAGCATCAGACTACTGAGAGATATTTCCCTAGGTGTTTTGACATTTTTCAGAAAATGTAATGGTAAATAATTTCGTTATCATATTACATTTTATACCTTGAATTAATAAAATCGATTTAAATGATTTGACTCAACTTGTTTAAATGCATCAAATAACAGCAATAAACTTTCAGCTTCACAAATTATCAAGTTTCAGCTAAGATATGGGACACATTCTCATGTGCGCATATCTGCTCACCAGAAGATGGGGAACAGTATTTTATGAATCTGTTCAGTGTTGCATCGCGATGGGTTTGCTTACCTATTATGGCGCTATGGACACAAGGAAAAAAAATCTTAGAATGGACAGCATTTTCCTATGACGGTAAATTCAAAAGATATTACGAGTGGTTAACAAGGTAGTGGAAACATATTGCAGCGTGAAATCATAGTTTGACGAGATTATGAATTGAGTAAATTAGTTGGGATAGTGAAATGATCTATATATCGATTCCTTGACAAACACAACAGTCGATAACTTGGCTGGGAGCAGCAGGAGCAGTTGCCGGGGGCAATGAACTCCGTATATTTCTCGATGTTCATATTAATATTAAATACGCTATGTTTATCTCAAGCATGATAGACTTCTAAAGCAATAATGCACCAGTTGTAGCTGCAGTACAGTTGAAATTAATCAAACAGTTCCAATCCTTGCCTGTTCTAAATTCACCTCCAATAAATAGAAGAATCTCAGCACAGGTAAGATCCAATTATTTTTTGCACAGCTATTCAACCTTACAATCTTCATTCTCGGCTTTATAATTGTTTAAACCATGTTTGCAAAATTATCTTTTATATGCGCGAATTATTATTACCAATTGGTGTTATGAAATTTGAAGTCATTCTAGCGATTTGTACTCCCATGCTTCCATCTTTACAGTCATCGTACTGCCACTCAGGTCGCACCGTAGTTACAGTGAATTGTGGCTCATAAGAAAGTTTTTGTGAATAGATCGTACATATGTTAAATCTTGATATTTTTCATTTCGTATTGTGTTTCAATATTGTGAATGTTTCAAATAATTACCTTCAATTAGTAAATAAGATACTACAGATTTATATTAAGCGATCCAGTCGGCCTTAGTTTAATCGTTGCTCTCAGTGTTTGCTATTTCTTTGTTGCAGCATTTACCTGGGCTTCCCTTTAGCTTCCCCATAGTTACTCTCGTAAGTCCCTCCAGATCTCCGTTTTGTTGATTTAACCAAAATTCATGATCCTCAATAATACTATTAATTGAAGAGGTCTTTCTATGTCCTACACTGCACCAAAGTGAACTTCAATAATCTATTCTAGGTCGATTGAGCAGAAGATCCCGCTAAGATCAAAGTTAGTGGAACGTGGGCCGGAGCCCCAAGACTCCAAACAGCCCAACGATTACAAATCAACGAGCGGGTGGCAAAGAACTCCAATTATTAGTACATTGGACAAATTCTCAGGTTCCGAGTCGAATTCCAGCATCAGATAATCTATTGACTGGTTCCACTAAATTATTAATAAATACAATTCAACTACCGGTCGTATTCGAAAAAAGATACCTCTCGGTATCTGCGTAAATCGATTTACGCTTACCGGCTGCGTAAATCGACATTAACGCCATGCACGTACGTGAACGTTTAAACTTTTGAGTTACTCGAGTATTGTGACATATTATATAGTGAGCCATGTGTCTCTGTCCGTCCGTCTGTTCGTCTGTCCGACTTGAGAAAGCAGAGTTCGCCCAATCATTTATTGTATCAAAAATAAGAAACAGTTTAGGCAATGAGGCGTCTTTCGAGACCCGAAATGTATTAACTATCAGATATAAGATAATAGTCGTGTTATGGATAGAGCAAATAGGGTGAGTTCATAAAATTCCATGAGAACCATTTAGCAAATAATGGAAGACGACTATTTCACCATACTCACTGATCCTGGTCTCCTCGGCGTAAAACTGAATTAAGGATGGACTATACCTCATAATCAATAGGCATTTGATAATGGGAAATTTTGATTTCACTTTTTGAATAAAACTACTAGAGAAAGTTCTCTTTTGTTTAGCTGAGGTATTCGATAAAATACTTCCGTTAATAATATTGTAGTCCTATTCAAGCTCCAAGTTGAATTGTTTGAAACCATTCCTTACCTTATTATCCTACACTCAAACAGCACCGCGCACTTCCTTATTATCCTACACTCAAACAGCACCGTGCACTTCCTTATTATCTTACACTCAAACAACACCGTGCACTTCCTTATTATCCTACACTCAAACAGCACCGTGCACTTCCTTATTATCCTACACTCAAACAGCACCGTGCACTTCCTTATTATCCTACACTCAAACAACACCGTGCACTTCCTTATTATCCTAC
>SDVV010024733.1:0-12537 GCA_016164225.1 Gammarus roeselii
CCGTTCCAGCTGATCTACTAGGACTACTCAAGCCTTCGAAGCCGGTAACTGATGCCTCACGGAATCTACTCGCGTTTGTAAATCCGTTCCAGCTGATCTACTAGGACTACTCAAGCCTTCGAAGCCGGTAACTGATGCCTCACGGAATCTACTCGCGTTTGTAAATCCGTTCCAGCTGATCTACTAGGACTACTCAAGCCTTCGAAGCCGGTAACTGATGCCTCACGGAATCTACTCGCGTTTGTAAATCCGTTCCAGCTGATCTACTAGGACTACTCAAGCCTTCGAAGCCGGTAACTGATGCCTCACGGAATCTACTCGCGTTTGTAAATCCGTTCCAGCTGATCTACTAGGACTACTCAAGCCTTCGAAGCCGGTAACTGATGCCTCACGGAATCTACTCGCGTTTGTAAATCCGTTCCAGCTGATCTACTAGGACTACTCAAGCCTTCGAAGCCGGTAACTGATGCCTCACGGAATCTACTCGCGTTTGTAAATCCGTTCCAGCTGATCTACTAGGACTACTCAAGCCTTCGAAGCCGGTAACTGATGCCTCACGGAATCTACTCACGTTTGTTAACCCGTTTCAGCTGATCTACTAGACCCGTTCCAGCTGATCTACTAGACCCGTTTCAGCTGATCTACTAGACCCGTTCCAGCTGATCTACTAATTTTTGCTTACATGTCTACAAATTTCAACGACTGGTTGGCAACTCCATAGATATCCTCGTCGCCTCAGACACGTACTATTTAAACTTGAGCATTCATGTATTTTTCTATCATGTAGGATCAATCTAATTCAAACATCAGCAGCGACTACAAATATTGGCAACAGTCTTTCATGTAACAATTATTAGTGCGTTTCATAACCAAATATCGTTATTTTGAGAGATTATTTTTAACTCGACCCAACGCACTAACTTGCCTGGAGAAAATACTAAAAGAAGGATTGAAGTGCGCCGAAATGCTCGAATTTTAAATGTGATGTTATATTCGTTGATGAATGTAAGTTACGTGCTTAGTGAACGATTTCAATTGAGTTTGTTGTTTATTTATTGGATATGTTGTGTACATTTTGTGCCATTAGAGAAGGGTTCGCTTCTGGTCTAACAGCCTCAACTGCTCCGTCCAAATATCAAACAATTTCTTAGGACCTTTTTGTAGACCTATTTTTATTTTCACGGGATTCGTTCCAATAACACCTTGTCTGGTTTAAACTTAAGATTATATGAATGCTCATTACGATGACACGAATACTCATAACAATTGCACGAATACTCATTACGATGACACGAATAATCATAACGATTGCACGAATACTCATTACGATGACACGAATACTCATAACGATGCACGAATGCTCATTCCGATGACACGAATACTCATAACGATTGCACGAATACTCAATACGATGACACGAATACTCATAACGATGCACGAATGCTCATTCCGATGACACGAATACTCATAACGATTGCACGAATACTCAATACGATGACACGAATACTCATAACGATGCACGAATGCTCATTCCGATGACACGAATACTCATAACGATTGCACGAATACTCAATACGATGACACGAATACTCATAACGATGCACGAATGCTCATTCCGATGACACGAATACTCATAACGATTGCACGAATACTCAATACGATGACACGAATACTCATAACGATGCACGAATGCTCATTCCGATGACACGAATACTCATAACGATTGCACGAATACTCAATACGATGACACGAATACTCATAACGATGCACGAATGCTCATTCCGATGACACGAATACTCATAACGATTGCACGAATACTCAATACGATGACACGAATACTCATAACGATTGCACGTATACTCATTACGATGACACGAATACTCATAACGATTGCACGAATGCTCATAACGATGACTCGAATACTCATAACGATTGCACGAATGCTCATTACGATGACACGAATACTCATAACGATTGCACGAATACTCATTACGATGACACGAATACTCATAACGATTGCACGAACGCTCATAACGATGACTCGAATACTCATAACGATTGCGCGAATGCTCATTACGATGACACGAATACTCATAATGATTACACGAATGCTCATTACGATGACACGAATACTGATAACGATTGCACGAATACTCATTACGATGACACGAATACTCATAACGATTGCACTAATGCTCATAACGATGACTCGAATACTCATAACGATTGCACGAATGCTCATTACGATGACACGAATACTAATAACGATTACATGAATACTCATAACGATTACACGAATGCTCATTACGATGACACAAATACTCATAACGCTTACACGAATGCTCATTACGATGACACGAATACTCATAACGATTACACGAATGCTCATTACGATGATATGATTACTCATAACGATTACATGAATACGTCAATATTGAGGATTTAGCTGGTTGACATTTTTTGTGTCTTTGCTGGGCACTCTCGGCAATGCTCTGCATGACGAGCCTGACTCAATCAATGCCTCTTGCATCTCCTGCTCTGGGTACGTGTAGCCCAGGGAATGTCGATACAGCGGTGAAAAATAACAATTGAAAAACCAGCCAAATAAGTAACTGGATTTGAGCATTAGGAAATTACGATTTAATTTTCAATTGATCTTTTTTAACCGCTGTATTGACGACTATGAAGCTAACCCAGGTCAGATGAAGAAGGCAGACGTTACGTTACGGCCAAAGAAGTGAGTGCCGTAAGTCAAGACGGTTGTGGCAAAGCTTTTCAAGATACTAAAAAGTAACGTAATATTTGAAATTATTAACTCATCCATCTCTTGCTGTCAACACATATTCCCCGCTGTTAACCCATCCATCTCTTGCTGGCAACACATATTCCCCGCTGTTAACCCATCCATCTCTTGCTGGCAACACATATTCCCCGCTGTTAACTCATCCATCTCTTGCTGGCAACACATATTCCCCGCTGTTAACTCATCATCTCTTGCTGGCAACACATATTCCCCGCTGTTAACTCATCATCTCTTGCTGTCAACACATATTCCCCGCTGTTAACTCATCATCTCTTGCTGGCAACACATATTCCCCGCTGTTAACTCATCCATCTCTTGCTGGCAACACATATTCCCCGCTGTTAACTCATCCATCTCTTGCTGGCAACACATATTCCCCGCTGTTAACTCATCATCTCTTGCTGGCAACACATATTCCCCGCTGTTAACTCATCATCTCTTGCTGTCAACACATATTCCCCGCTGTTAACTCATCATCTCTTGCTGGCAACACATATTCCCCGCTGTTAACTCATCCATCTCTTGCTGGCAACACATATTCCCCGCTGTTAACTCATCCATCTCTTGCTGGCAACACATATTCCCCGCTGTTAACTCATCATCTCTTGCTGGCAACACATATTCCCCGCTGTTAACTCATCATCTCTTGCTGGCAACACATATTCCCCGCTGTTAACTCATCCATCTCTTGCTGGCAACACATATTCCCCGCTGTTAACTCATCATCTCTTGCTGACCACACATATTCCCCGCTGTTAACTCATCATCTCCTGTTGGCAACACATATTCCTCGCTGTTAACTCATCATCTCTTGCTGGCAACACATATTCCCCGCTGTTAACTCATCATCTCTTGCTGGCAACACATATTCCCCGCTGTTAACTCATCATCTCCTGTTGGCAACACATATTCCTCGCTGTTAACTCATCATCTCTTGCTGGCAACACATATTCCCCGCTGTTAACTCATCATCTCTTGCTGGCAACACATATTCCCCGCTGTTAACTCATCATCTCTTGCTGGCAACACATATTCCTCGCTGTTAACTCATCATCTCTTGCAGGCAACACATATTTCCCGCTGTTAACTCATCATCTCTTGCTGACAACACATATTCCCCGCCGTCAACTCATCATCTCTTGCTGGCAACACATATTTTCCGCTTTTAACTCATTCATCTCTTGCTGGCAACACATATTTCCCGCTGTTAACGCATCCATCTCTTGCTGGCAACATATTTCCCGCTGTTAACTCATCATCTCTTGCTGGCAACACATATTCCCCGCTGTTAACTCATCCATGTCTTGCTGGCAACACATATTCCCCGCTGTTAACTCATCATCTCTTGCTGGCAACACATATTCCCCGCTGTTAACTCATCATCTCTTGCTGGCAACACATATTTCCCGCTGTTAACTCATCCATCTCTTGCTGGCAACTAATATATCCCGCCGTTTACTCATAATTTTTCAAGGTGGTAATTCGTCTACCTCAAACGGCACCTTATTTGACCACTAGTGGAGCCTGTTAATCTTTTATCATCATTTATTTGGTTTCGAATTCACTTTGAATTTGTGTACGATTGGATAAAAATTACGATTAATGATTAAAAGTGACTTTATTGAAACTAAAAATAATGTACTATATTTCGTGATTTAATTTAAATCCGAATGTTTTTATTTTACACAAGACACCTTTATTCGTTGAATAACATACGTAAGTTTTAGCTATTCAAATTGCAAACATAACAAATCTTTATTTACATCACTTATTGAAGATCAAAATAGATGTATGAGAAAATAATTTGACTGACTAGGGAGAACAAAGAGCGCGTCAACAAATCTCTCTCACCAAGTGAAGATTATGGACTTATTAAGATTCAACTTGTTACACCTCGCCTCCAAAACATTGAAGTAATTTATTCTTTTTCACACTGATCATTAGTTTAAAAAGGAACTACTGAGTTGTATATTGCTGTTCATTTCTGCAAACAACACTCTCTGCAACATATTGCGTGACGATATGTTTCCGCTGACCACATTACTTTAATATTTTTTTAAAACTGAAGAACAAACTTCACATATTTTATTATAAGTCTCTTTTTAATAACATTGCATTTCCAACTTAATGATAACCTTAAAATTACAATATCCACTACCCATAGCAGTTAATTATGCAAAGATGGTCGTTGGTGGAACCTTTGTACAATTGCATGCATCCAAACATTAAATAATAAATTAAACGATCGTAGCTGGTGACTACCTTTTCCCTTAATTTGAGTGCAGAAGACATCTGGATTGTGAGAAGGTCAAATAATGTAAAATGAACTGGTTCTACTTTTGAGCGAAAAAATGTGCGCACAATTTGAAAACATTATACGAAGTGAACAGTTAATTCAAATATAAATATCGCCGTGAACATTTTTTTCATCTACTTTAAAAAAAAATACCCAGAGAAAGTAATCACAAATTTTTCCCTCCAGCATTTGCTGCAATACTGATACTGAGAAGATACTGATACAATTATCAAGTTTCGTTTTTTTTCAGCGGGGTATCATGGTCATCAACGTAGCATGGTTAGGTGAGGTTACATATCATTCTTTAGCCAACAAATCGCTAAAATGCTGATTGAAATGAGCAGTCTTGCCTGGCAACGAAAAAGCATGAAATCGATGGCATTGATGAGCTGTCTACCCATCAGCAAATGATGCAGATAAAACTGTGTATAAGATTTCAATAAATGTAAAATAAATATTTTATCGAGTGAACACAAAAGAACTTTCGTTTGCCATAACATAGATGAGAAAACTTAAATAGCAATGAATTTCAATGTATGGTAGGAAGGATTTATAGGACAAAGTTCTCCCTGTTCAACAACAGCTGAGCTAATGACAAAATCAACTTAGTACGAGATATATATATTTATAAATATCGATATAGCGAAGACAAACTGTAACAATATTCAATAATAACAGCTACAATTTTAATTCTATGGCGTTTTCCCTTGTTTTTCTCGTTGACTTAGAATGGGCATCGTGAAGCATTTGGTGTAATAGGTCAAATAGAGAAATGTCCAATAATTATCCTTAATAAATGCGTTACAACAGAGAAAGATGAGAGGAATGTTCACATGAACAATTACGTCAAGATAAACAAACATGCTGCAGTTGGTTGGGATCCCTTGCAGTTAGTAATAATATAACACCCATATTGGTTTCAAGCGAAGATAGGCAACCGTACATATCACTTTAGAATGTCATCGTGCACACCTGTTAAACTGCATCCAATTGATTACATTTGCCATTTCAATTGAACATGGCGATGTACTAAGTGATATTTCTTACCGATTGAGTGAGTATGGGTCGAGCCGACAATGGTTTTGAGTGAACGTGAGTGTGATCCGACCATGGACATTCTTAGTGGGTAAAGTCTTCTAAAAACACATTTCTTACCATTTTATCAAGAAATTAGGAACGAAAAATCCTCTGGTGTTGGTTTTCATCTCTACGATCAATGTATCATCTGAACAGCATTAGCTCTCAAATTACATTTATACATTTGTATGGTCACTTTAAACCAATTTTAGCCATGCAACATCTGAAGCCGCTCTCGGACTTGCTTTTATTTTATTTTTCAAGTTGATGAGTGATCATCACTCCTAAAGAATACAAAGCGTTAATTTATTGTTTAACTGTAGGACAATATAACCCGCTAACTCAAACCACCCTTTTGAACAAGTGGCACATTCTTTTACTTTCTGTTGCATCTTTTTTCTCAGTCATTTCCATTATTAAAAGCGTTTAAATTCATTTCAATGAAATTTGAGAGCAACATTTTGTCAGAATTCTCCAACGTTTGGTAATGAAGGTAGAATGAATAATTTCTTTCAAATTCAACCATGTCAACATCGACTGCTGCAGCCCTTTACATCATGACGATAACTTATGAGTCTTTATGAGTCTGTCTGCGTTATCATTGCTTAGTGAGTGCCGTCAGTAAAGAACATTCCAAGGCACTTCCATCTTCAAGACTGGACAAGTAACAATTCTTAGCACTACTTTGCATAGGCTCGTGGGTACGTGCGTCAAGGATACCTATTAACACCTGTGCGTCCCTCCCCATCCTGCACAGAATACAGCGACCCTCTTAATAACCCTCTTAGAGACCCTCACAATGGCTCTTACAATATCCTCCATTATCTCTCGGCTCAGCTGTTATCCAGACACTTTAGAGATAAATCTCCCATCAGAAGTGTACTGTTCGTGTCCGATACCCATTGCACTTCCTACAGCGAAAACCCTACCACTCATAAATAATATTCTCAATCTTTTTAGTCTCTAATCACACAAATAAATCCTCTGCAATGCACGTACTTCTTAAAGCATAACAGGAACATCACGACCTCTACGCTATCGACAAAGAAGGAGCTCAAAGAGGACAAGTTAGTTGAGAGTTCATCGTAGCGACGGCGGCTCTCTCCACGGATACAAAAAATGAAATATGTTTCGGATGATTCACTTATAAGAGGAATCATTTCAAGTACATTAAGTTATAATTGAATGGTTGACCAGCATTGATTCCTATATTGATAACACATTAAAGTTTGTTTCACCTACCATACAACTTTTAATATTGGTTTTATTACATTGATTTGTGAAATACTGGATTGTACGGTTTGCAAACCGTATTTTAATAGTTTTTATTGAGTAGTACAATTTTGAAATTCAGTGTTTGCTAACAATTAGATAGTTTAGGTTTGAAGAGGTAAATTTTATCTGTAGGAGTGTGAGATAATTCATGACCTTAAGTGCCCAACTTAAGGACGACTCTCAGTTGCACCGTCTGTGTGAGGTGACCGTAGCACATCGTACCTTCTGTGTGAGGTGACCGTGGCACATCGTGCCTTCTGTGTGAGGTGACCGTAGCACATCGTGCCTTCGGTGTGAGGTGGCCGTAGCACATCGTGCCTTCTGTGTGAGGTGACCGTAGCACATCGTGCCTTCGGTGTGAGGTGACCGTAGCACATCGTACCTTCTGTGTGAGGTGACCGTAGCACATCGTACATTCTTGGCTTGTATGTTTTGGATGATACGACAGTACATGCCGAAGGACTTTGTTATTTTTGAAGGTTTGGACTTTACAGTGTCCGAGCAAACGTTTATGGACAAGACAAGGCAGTTCTAACTGCATCACTACGCACCACAATATCAACATTGACTGAGCTAGAAAAACAAAAGTTTTTGGAAGATCCGAAGAGTGTGGTCTAGGACACCCCTTACAAGGAACTGAAGCTGTTCATTTGTAGTCTTCGCCGTCAGATGATCTTCATTAAGAGGTGGTCCGGCTGGGACGAGGATTGAGCTGATAGCGGAATGATTTAATTCAAGAGGAACAAGATGAATTCATGGATTTTTATGTAATTCACTGAAAGTAGTTCTTCCAAAGACTTCTGTTTTAACTTGGAATAATGGTAAGTTCATTCTAAAACTACTGAGTTAAGTTACTATGGAGTAATTGCTACAGGTTAGCGCGTTACGTAGAGTATCGAACAGTCTCTATTTATATATAATATTGATAATAAATACTATTATAGCGGTACCTAGCAGTAAACTATATGTAGTCTTCAATTCGATGGTAAAAGTGTGCCTTATTTGAATATCCTGGAGTGTCTTGCATTATTTTCGCTGGATCTAAAATTCCAAGATCAGTTGACAGGGTTGATGTCATCAGTTGATGTACTCGGGAACAAACAACAATACTGGACCCAGCAACAACACGAACTTCTTATCTTTGCTAACTATTGATGTACTCCCACAAAATGTCAACATTTATGCAAATTTGATGTGGTCTGGTTGTGGTGTTTTCTGGTTTTACGTCATAATAAATATGTAAATAATGGTAATGCTCCTATCGACTCATTCTAACATATGCTCTCTTCTATCGACCAGCTTTAATTAATACTTTTGCTGAATGCATCCACACATGTCTCTAGAATTGTTAGGCCACGGTAGCAGCCCTACAAACAAACGATATCCACATCTGCAAGCAAAGCTCTTGGCAGGACAACAGCGTCCCAGACCAACAAAGGAGTTAGTTGTGTCGACGTGAGTGTGGGTTGTGTGCATCGAAGAGTATCTGGTGTGCAGGTCCAGCGGGGTGTTGCAGCCGTGGTGAGAGTGCACGATGTCGCTATTGCGGCCTCACTCTGCAGTGACCGCGACTAAACGTGCCGCGTCAGGACGCCCACTCATCCTCATTCTTCTTAGGCGCTCTTGAGCAGACTGCCGGCTCGGTCGTTGGCAATCTTTATCCTGCCCTCGTTCGACGTGGCCTGGAAAATGCATAGAAGCCGTATGAAAGTGTTGCGTGTTATAGAACGGTACTCATAAATAATGTTTAGGGAGCCACAAACACACCAGAAGTCTAACATATATCTTAGGTTTCCGTACGGTCTAGGAAACCAAACCACCGAATATGGAGGTTGCACACAGCAATATAAGCTAGAATGCCATACAACTTCACACGTGAACAAACCCTTCAATGTTGGAACTGGCGTTGCTTCATCTCCCCTCATTTCCTCTTGCAGCCCTGCGTTGATAACTTAAAGGTGCACTAGACTTTGAAATTTTCACCACTTCGTTTTGATAGGTTAGTGTTAGTGTTAAACAATCTGTTGATACTTTCCCAGATAGCGCTCTGTATAAAAAAAAAAAAAAATCTTGACCAAAAAGAATTCAGTCGATTTGCCACGCACACGCGTACAAGTTCAACAGCTGAATACGACAGTTGATCCAAATAATATAACGATGTCGTAAATGAGCAAAATTTATATATTCTTAGGAAGCCAAACTATTGTTGAGCAACAATCACCTGTTCTATGGAAGTAGGCCCACTCAGAGAGTTGGCGCTGAGTGGTAATAGTACAAGAACGCGTTAAACTTAGAGAGTTGGCGCTGAGTAGTAATAGTACTAGAACGCGTTCAACTCAGAGAGTTGGCGCTGAGTAGTAATAGTACTAGAACGCGTTCAACTCAGAGAGCTGGCGCTGAGTAGTAATAGTACTAGAACGCGTTCAACTCAGAGAGTTGGCGCTGAGTAGTAATAGTACTAGAACGCGTTCAACTCAGAGAGTTGGCGATGAGTAGTAATAGTACTAGAACGCGTTCAACTCAGAGAGCTGGCGCTGAGTAGTAATTGTACTAGAACGCGTTCAACTCAGAGAGTTGGTGCTGAGTAGTAATCGGACTAGAACGCGTTCAACTCAGAGAGTTGGCGCTGAGTAGTAATCGGACTAGAACGCGTTCACACAAGCAGAATGGCAAAATATTCTTTCTTAAAACGCTGGTCTTTCGTGCTCATTTCTTCAGATGGTAAGTGCTCATAAGCTCCAGAAATTATATTAGATTATTCTGACGCTTTAAATGACTGCCATTTTATTAAATGGACACCATTCCACCGCTATAAATTGAAAACGACATTTCGCTGGTGCGAAATCTAGTGCCCCTTTATGTTTGCATGATGCCAAATTCTTTCCATCAAGCTAACTGAGAATTCTTGGGCGACATAAAAACTCAATTTGTGTATTTTGGAGCGCTTACCGAGCATCCCGGAGCCTTTCGTGTCCCTACTACGGAACTAATACATTACAGCGAGCATCCCTTGGAGCAGCGGTGTTTAGCATTAGATGTCGCTAGTAGACTTACCTTGTACATAATCAAGGGAAAATGTGTGCCACAGATCCTCAAAAGTCAGAGTCAGCCCTGATACAGTATCAGATCCTCAGAAATCAGCGAGTCAGCGTCAGTCATGATACAGTATCAGATCCTCTGTAGTCAGCGTTAGTAAAGATACAGCATCAGATCTCCTATAGTCAGCGTCATCCCTGATGCAGTATTAGATCCTCAGTAGTCAGCGAGTCAGCGTCAGTCATGATACAGTATTAGACCCTCTGTAGTCAGCGTTAGTCAGGATGCAGCATCAGATCTCCTATAGTCAGCGTCAGTCCTGATACAGTATCAGATCCTCCTGTAGTCATCATCTGTCAGGATACTACATCAGATCCTTTGTAGTCAGCGTTAGTCAGGATACAGCATCAGATCTCCTATAGTCAGCGTCAGTCCTGATACAGCATCAGATCCTCCTGTAGTCAGCATCTGTCAGGATACAACATCAGATCCTCTGTAGTCAGCGTTAGTCATGATACAGTATCCTAGCGTATTCTTCTGTTACTCTGTCGTATTCCTTCCAGAAGATTTCGGATACAATAGTCTGGAATTGTGTCAAGATTCTGTGCTGGGCTTAGCAACAGTCATATTTCCTTGTATGAACTGGTAAACTGTACTGTCCTGCAGTAAATAGTTATTGTTCATAGTCCTGATATGAACTGGAGAAAGATACCGTCTTGAAGGGGATAGTTTCTGTTCAAAGTCTTTATATGGACTGACTAATTCTACTGTCCTACTTGCGGTGAATACGGTTGTTGTTTATAGTTCTATGAACTGGGGAATTATACTGCCCTACAGTATATACAGTATATGAAGTTACTGTTTATATTCCTTAAATGAACTGTTGAATGATACTGTTCAACAGTAAAACGTACTGACAGTTGATGCTTGTTTTTTCCAACACTCGAGGAGCTTCCTATCAAGAAGGTAACTATTTCTCCAACTCCTGTCCCGAGCACAAATGGACGTCATTTTGCTGTCAAAGTTCATGGTTATCACAATGAAAAGGTTTCCTGAGGCTATAAAAGTTGCAGCAGTGACTTTTCCTCTATCAAACCTATCAATATAATATCCAGTGAATTATAATACAATATTTCTGTGTTCTTGAAAGTCTCAAAAACACAGTTGCCGTTCATAGACCTGAAATGCACTCGAGAATGATACAGTCCTACAATAAATACAGTTACTTGTCAAAGTCTTTTTGTGAACTAATGAATGAGACTGTCCTAAAATATATACAACAATCGTTTATAGTCCTCAGAGGAGCTTATGAATGATACTCTTCTACGTAAATATGGTTCATTATGATAGCAGCAAATGAGGAAACTAGACCAGATACACTCACCTTGGCATCGAGTCTGGCCAACTGTCTATTCTGGTTGTCCATCTCAGAGCCCATGTCCATGGCCATGTTGCGAAGATTGTCAATCATCGTGTTTACTTGACCAAGATTCTCTTCCATTTCGTCTTCGCATGCATCCTTCGTGATTCTGTCAATGCAAAATCATAGTAACACAAGCCTCATCATTCGCTGTCTACAGAAAATGTGAACATTATGATAACAACCCAGCACACTGCAGAAGAGTTTGGACTCAAGTTCTAAAGCGAAAGAGAGAGCAATCCTCAAAGCCAAAAACCCGCGTATGCAAGGTTTCTCAAGTAGGTCCAGCCACGAGTGAGTCTTTTGTATTGTGAGTTTTCAGCAAACAATTAGTGAGCATTGATAAGTTAAGGGCGACGGTCTACCTATACTCTGCCATCAATCCTGCTCGACTCTGATTGCGTCTACCTATACTCTGCCATCAATCCTGCTCGAGTCTGATCGCGTCTACCTATACTCTGCCATCAACCCTGCTCGTCTCTAATCGTGTCTAACTGCAGTCTGACATCAATCCTGCTCGACTCTGTCGCGTCTTCCTACACTCTGCCATCAATCCAGCCCGTCTCTAATTCGCGTCTTCCTGCACTCTGCCATCAATCCTGCTCGTCTCAAATCGCGTCTATCTGCACT
>SDVV010024734.1:0-12536 GCA_016164225.1 Gammarus roeselii
CAATACGTGATCGACTAATTGGGCCGGTATTGGTTTAAAAAAAATGTTTGATAATGAGACTTCTAATAGTACTAAATTGGCTCCAGAGGAATGAGGAGTAGATTGTCTGAACAAATGAAAAATTAACATACGCGCAGAGTTATTAAAGCTTCGGGAAGCAGTCAATGTAAAACTATACAGAGAAAGGGGATGATGATGGTTCATCTATTTCACTGAAGTTTAAATATTGTGAATCGTCGCTGAATGTAATATGTTAAAACAGAAACACCATCTAACCCCAACATGGACTCCGATTTATTCCACCTTTGAATGTTTGAAATATGTGTACAATTTTTTTCACGTACATATCTTCGATATCTTCTGAAACCCGATAGATATTTATATTATTAAACACAGTTTGACTAGCGAAGAGAATTTCAATGAATTAATAATATTAAAATCTTCATAACATATTTTCGCCAAATTCATAATGGCCTCTCTACGGGTTGCAGAGGAATTGGCTCCCACCCAAGGCTAAGCAAGCATTAATATGGCTTCTCTCTGTCTCGAGCTGGAGGAAGCAATAACTTTAAGGAACATAATTTAACGACTAACGTCACCCTGGGAATATCCCTCACCCCCTAAGATAACGTTTAAGTTGAAGTTGAGTGAGAACGTTGGGGAATTTATGGGATTTTAGGTATTTTGTCAGCGGAACGGGATCCTGTTTAGGATAAGGTACGGCTCTGATTATTTTATTCGTATGAACTTTATAAATATAATGTTTATCCGTAGTTGTACAGGGAAAAATGAATATAGGTTTTTATTACGGATCGCAGGAAAAAATACTTGATATGTTCGAAGAGAATCTCTCGCAGTTGGGAAATACCCTCAGGCAGATCATTTTATCAATACTTGATCGACTAAAAATATCTATCAAAGACCAGTTGTGAAAGATTGTGGTTATAAGAATATATAAACTCTTTTAATCATGTGTGATGACCTCCGTACTGGGTAAGTAATATATTCCTTTTCCTCTTTGACCTTAAAATTTACAAAATAAAAATGATTTTTGAAGTTAACTTCCATGGCCTCCCACCGCTGTCAACTTTTCTGTTTCCGTTAGGAAATTGAAAATTTTGCTCGCATGCAATTTTTCCAATAAATGTTAGTAAGAAATAAAATTCATCAAGTCCTTGGAACAACTTTTTTTTCTTTGGATTTGGAAATTCACCATCTTTATAAGATTGAAGTGCGCAACTTATCATTAATTACGTTACCTACTACTTTTGGTGACGTGAAATGCTATGTAGTAGTAGCATCAGATTTGATTCCATCAGATTAGGGAAACAGAACGAGCCACGTGCTCATATCGATTGTTTTCTTGAAAGATGAGTGGATGACAGTCGATGGAGCTTCGCAAATTCATGCACACATTCAGGGGAAGGAAGGTTAAAAGTATAGCAAGGAGAGAATATACACAGCTACCACCACCAGTACCTACTAGCTACCTTTTAATACTACCCGAACATTTCAGCCCCGGATTTAGAATCATGTGTTAGGGTCGAGTGGAGATGAAAAAAGACACATTCAATTTTCGGTGTTCATATCTCAGACTGTCCAGCAGAGACGGACGCTTCCATGAGCTCAACAGTCATTTACTATTTCCCGAGGCATGTGAATTTGTTTGCTCCAAAGGTTGGAGGACACAGTGTCTTGAACTTGGTATTCGATCTAGATCGAAATGAGCATATGAGATTTTTATGAGCATCACGCCCAGTTTCCTAAGCAGTGGTACTCCTCAAGTGTACAAAAGAATAAGTCTTCGGTGCTCGTGTTGGTTCCTTCAAGAGCCTGCGGTACTTCAAAGTGAGACGTGGGAGAATCGTCTTTCCTAAGAATAGATCCGCCCTAGTCAACTCTATAGTCTGTTTTGAAATGGATAAAAGACTTTTCAGATTTTTGATAAGCGCAACGTTAAAGAGTGCGTTGCGTACGTTTTACTGGGAAGGAGTCCTCCCCCCAGTGTTCAGAGAAGGGAGTCGTTCGTGCGCTTGCTGTTCATTGAAGAGCATTTCCAATTCCAAGTGAGACGTCATATGAATAACTCCAACAATTGAGTTGCGCTTGATAACTCCAGAGTTTCACTCGACGGACGCACAGGAACATTTAAATGTGGAAATTAGCTAATGGGGAATTTATTGTATCGGAAGACACAACGTGTTTACATTTTGAAAATAACATGACACAGTAAGTAATATTGCGTCGACTTAGGGCTCTCCAAAAGGAGTGGTACCCATTACCTGCAAACTGATTATAATTTTTAAGTCGTTCTGCTCACCGCCACACCGGATCCAGTAAAGCACGCATCCCGCCCCGGATGCGTGCTGTAGTGGATGCACCGACACCACTCGTGAACAAGATCCGTAGTGAATGGGAAAATATGATTCGTTTTTATTCCTGTATGACAGACAGGAAACCAAATCCGCTTGCCAAGTGGATGAGACAGAACATTATGATAATCGTTATTTTAATGGTAAAAACATCGATAATAATAATTTGAATGATAATAGTGATAGCAATAATAATAATAACAATAATTCTAACAATACTCATAATATCAATAATAATAATGATGATAAAAAAAAATCAATAAAATTTAAGAAACTGTTTCGTTTTCGGTGTTCCTGCTGCACTGGAACACCCATGTGGCCAACGGGACAAAATGGGTTTCCAACTGGGATGACTTGGGGTAGCCGACGGCATATCTCCTAAAAATTTTAGTTCCGCTATCATTTTTGGCAACCGAATTTCCTTCGGAGTTTCTGAAAAAGATTAAATTTTCCGTCAGTTGCTCAGTTTAAATTTTTTAACTTGCCAATTTTCGTCATAGTAAGAACGTCTACACCCTCTGTAGTTTCCCGACGTACAGGAAATTGACGAATAACTGTAAATAACATTACTATTTGTACCATTATATTTAAGCGCGAAATTCGCTGTACACTGGTTACCATGCAGACGCACATCGCGACAGGAAAAATACACAAATAGTGACAATATAATGTAATAATGTTATGAATCAAGGAGTCTTGAAATGTTCATAATTGACATAAAAACAATACGCTACTGCATTCACAATATTTCATTATAGCATTCGTGATATTTTGAAAAATTTACATCCACACCAAAATACTGTCGCTCGTCCCAATCCATTTTGAGAACTTTGTTTCAAATATCAAAAGCCACCACTAAAAGTAGGGCTGGCTGTGTTTTAAAACTGTCGACCAGCATTTTATTTCTTTAATTTCGAAAATTCGTTAGTAGCTGCCATTAAAATAACGATTTTTTTCGGATATTCAATAAGAATGATCGTTCAACAGTAAAGTGAGATTCGTTATTATGCATTGGAAAAATCGTATTTCTGGATACTGAGAGAAGGAGCAACAAACTTTTCAGCTGCTTTGACTTACTACTCTTCATTGTGGCAGACGGTAACATCACAACCACGTCACTCTTACAAATAAAGCATGGTATATCTACTGACTACTCTAACGACTACTCCTACGAATGAAGCATGGTATATCTACTGACTACTCTAACGACTACTCTAACGAATAAAGCATGGTATATCTACTGACCACTCTAACGACTACTCTAACTGACTACTCTAACGAATAAAGCATGGTATATCTACTGACTACTCTAACGAACAAAGCATGGTATATTTACTGACTACTCTACCGACTACTCTAACTGACTACATCTAACGAATAAAGCATGGTATATCTACTGACTACTCTAACGAATAAAGCATGGTATATATAATGACTATTCTAACGGATAAAGCATGGTATATCTACTGACTACTCTAACGACTACTCTAGCTGACTACATCTAACGAATAGAGCATGGTATATCTACTGACTACGCGTTATTATCTTCCTCATCAACGAAAGCCTTAGCGTCTTGACACAAATATTCTAAAATTAGTCCGATAATTACCCTAAAAAAATCAGTAATCGACTCACAAATAAATTTCTTCTTATGTTCAAAATTGAACAGAGTGAAAGAATTGCCCCAAACTTCCATCAAAACATCAACATTAGTGGAGCATCCACATTAGTGGATCAAATATTAGTGTACCTGAGACAACTTACATTTTTTGGATTATGTAATAAAACAGCATTTCTGGCATTATTCAGCAAAAAAACAGTAAATGCACACTGGACACTGGAAGCAAATCAGAGGTGACAGCGAGTTAGAATTTTATCTTCCATTGTAACTGAACACAACCGCCGCCTCTTGTTTAACCGTGTGAACTTTTGTATGACGTTTCCACACACTATATCCAGCTTTTGCTATCCCCCACTCAGAACAGAATGGCTTTTGGTAACACTATCTCCAAGTAACAAATGTTTTGGACTGGCTGACGCAATGTGATAGTTTTGGCTTCAAAGGGCGTGCAACTTGAAACGCCGAAATCAAAGAAACATTTTTTGAATTAGTCTGAATCACGTGTTGTTTCAGTCGGATGATTAAGCTAGACAATTGTAACCCAAAATGTTTTATTTTTTGTGCTTGGTTATTGTTTTACGAGCTCAAGATGGATAATTTTCTGTTCGACATTTTCATATTGCAATAGATGCTGAAACATTGGAATAAATGAACACAATTGAATGAAGCTATAGCTCGACCGATCCTTCTATCATCCAATGTTTCTTTTGTTCGTGATAGCGGCAGACGCATAACTAACAAGTGATCAAAACCATTCACGAACGCAAGATGATGCACAAATATTTTTTGTTCGTTGACACACATAGCAATTCCTATTATATTCCATTGCATGAACACCTAGTTCATAATCATGTTATTTTGGGATTGGTGATTTGAAATTTCAGTAGATTAATGTGTGTTTTCGATGATGTGTTGCAGTCTATGTTCTTCCAATATGGTTGCTCGATAAAATATCTTCGTTTGAAATTGTGTATTTACGTCCTAAAATACAAGCTGTTTGGAATACCAACGGCAGCTTGAGGATGGCATTCACTGATAGTTTGCTTAGGGCCCTGCAAATGAGTAGGACTCACTTTGATGTGACTGATTCTGGGATTTGGTTAAATAAGTTCTTGTTTGGTTGTGAATCCAAAAGGTAGTCCAATGAGAATGTTAATAGAATGGTCAGGAGAATGACACTCGTGTATATTTGTTCGGAGGCTGCTTGTATTCTCACTTTGTCGAAATATATCCAAACAATTAATGCTTGTCCCTCGTATACATCTAGTCATAGTGTATGGGTCATTCCTACGAATGGGTATGCGAGCCTTCCCTGGAAACTGCTCAACTCCTAACATCCACTATTATCTGTATGAAGTTCTACCTTTACGAAGAACTGATTCAACCGAACCGGTTTCTCGTGACCATATATGTTCATGCGAAGGTTGGGCAAAGGGCTTGCTGAGTATCCAATTTCAATGTATGCAATGGAAAACAGAAAACAGGACACTAATTTTGGTGTTGTAATTGTTTTTGTAATATCAAAATGGTCGATAGCGTCAACACATTGTAAAAATAAGTGACAGCAACGTTGACCATTGCAAGGATTCTGTAATACAGTGCTACAGTGGGTACCGTTGAGACGGGTGCTCCCTATAAACACTCTCCGAACTGATGATAGAATGACTCAACATTCTTGATGACAATATGCAGTAAGGGTTATGACAGTTTTTTTTGTTTAGTGATGAGAAGCAAGGTTTGATTTTTGGGTCAGTCAAGTAAACATATTCAACTTTATAGCTTCTTTGTCATTGAGCAGCTTGCATAAATACGGAGACATGAAAATAACATTAATTCAATTGTAATGATGCAGGAAATCGTGCGTTGGAACGATAACCGTCAGCATATTCCAACACAACTCACAGTTAAAAGAGACGTCACAATTATAAGAGACGTCACAGTTAGAAGAGACGTCACAGTTAGACGAGACGTAACAGTTATTAGAGACGTCACAGTTATACGAGACGTCACAGTCAGAAGAGACGTGTACATAGTAAAAAAAACAAAATTCTCTGGCCAGTAACATGCCGCTGAGGACGCGGGTCGCCGGCGTATATTTGACGGGGATATAAACTTCTCACTAACGTCCGTCGTAATATTCCCGGACGCGCATTTACCATTCGCATCCGTCGTCGTTTTCCAATCTGCCAGTCGTAATATTTAAGCAGATATAAATGACTAAACTAAGTGGCCAGAAAATATCGCATCTGACCGTCCGTAAAAATTACGTTTACTAACATTTTTACATCTACGTACGTCCTTATTTTTCCATTTGGTCGATGGTAGAATTGACACGGACGAACTTTTCCTATCAACAGCCGTCGTTGACGGCAAAATTTACACGACTGTGAATCTATAATCTACGTCGGTCGAAACTTTCGCGTCGGGCCGGAATGAATGTGATGTAGTGTAAGGTTTTTGGGAGACCTTCGTCATTTTGACATCTGGCTATCAGAAATTGAACTCGGACGACTTTGCGAAACAACGCCCACGCGGCTATTTAGAATTTAGACGTCAAGCTGCAGGCAGTGGAGTTCTCGCTGACAAAGTTTTGATATTCTCCATCCGTAATCATTTGAATTGAATGCCTGCGGTACTTGCTCAAACCGATTCTCTATGAGCAACACACAATTTTTTGAATTCCTAATAGCTCAACTGAAATTTTTGTTCGCGTACAATTCTACATTATTCAGACAAATTCTTCCATGGCGTTTAATTAATACATAGATATGCAATAAAGATAGGTAGAGACTGGCCAGGAAAATGACGTTGGTGTGACCTGAAGAACATTCCTCTCTGATGTATAACTAATTTTGATGCTATGCAAACGCCCAGGAAGATCACTCAATAATAAAGAGTAAATAATATTTGTCAAATTTGTACTGTTCCAGTTTGACTAAAATCCGCTGCTCCCCCTTTCCAGAAGTCCTGGGTGCGCCGCTGAGTACATGGTCTAGGGTGAACCTATGATCCCTGTCACCATGGTTAGCTTCATATATCCGCGACAAAGCCTTGTGTTACAAGGAGTGGACTAGGATGTTCGTGGTCTAGGATGAAACTGTGATCATGGTTGTTGTTGCTGCTCAACCCCCCCCTTTCCCTGCGATGGATGAGCCTCAACCACCTACCGACATGTGCATGTCATGGATGTTTCAGCAGATGCAGGCATTCATATTATGCCTACATCCCTGAGGATGTTGCTGCTGTCTCTCGGGCGCTCCCGCAGATCACGCACCGACATAATATTGTGATTAAATCGGCCGGGTGCTACGACTGGGAAAAACGTCCTGACGTGCTTGACCGTATCGAGCAAACCCCTGCATCGCAAACAATGGTCGGAAGGGATATTCCCCGGTCTATGCTGGTATGCCAGGTGGGCCGTGTGGCGCCCGCACCTCAGCCGTGACAGGTGGACCCGGTCACCGCTGGGCAACCCCAACTCCTCCACGTCCACCTCTGCCGGGTGACCCCGCAGGACCGTGTTGACTATGTGCTCACCCAATGGAAGGGCTCTGAAGTGTGTGTACCTGTTTGTGCATAGATGTGCTGTGTAGGAGGAGGAATGGTCGTGTGGTGATGGCCACATGACCAATCCTTGACCAAGCGGTGTTTGCGTAGGAGATAATGGGCCTAAAAATTGTTTGCATAATGATGTAATCAATTCCTTGGAGTGACCGTAGGTAGTTGTGGTATGTATCCGGGACACATTCAGTCTTAGCATGGCTTTAACGCCCATATTGTTTGTATGAGGTTTGGATGCCATCTCCGTGGCATAAGTTACTCCAAGGATTGTGGTAGTGGGACTATGGGGTATGGGAGTGTCGTTAAGCGTGACATGGGGGTGAGCCCGGTGCTCACTGTTGTCTGGTGTTGGTAGTGTAAGGGAAGACCCTCATTCTGTCATCCAGCAGCGAGACTTCGAGAGAGTTCAGGTACTGCTAGAGGTGTGTGGCGGCGATCTCGTGTTTGTGGTGTTGTGTGATTATTGAGGTCGTCCACATATGAGTTGATACAAGTGTTGGGTTCTGTTGGATTTGGCAGGTCGTGCATGGAGGCGTTGGAAAGGGCGAGGGAAAGGATGGAGCCCTGTGGGACACCATTGGAGAAGTGGCGGGTACGGAATGACTTGTTATTATAGACACCAAGTGCTTGTCTGCCTGAGAGAAACTTTGCAATCATTTCTTGTAGTTTGAATGTATATGTGTATTCAATATTTTAGTTTGGCCAGGGTTAGTTTGGCTGGCTTCCTTTCATTCAGGCTTCATGGATGGTCTGGGTGAGGTTGGTGAGGAGAGTGGTTGTCGAGTGTTGGGTCCTGAAACCGTGTTTCGTAGAGGAGAGTGGGATGTGGGCATTAATTTTGTTTAGAACCAGTCTCTCCAAGATTTTCGAAGGGTTCGGGAGAAGAGAAATGGGTCTATAAGAATCTGGATCTTTGGGAGCTTGGTTGGGTTTCAGGATGGGTATGATTTTCCCTTGTTTCCAAGTGTTGGGTATTGTATTGTGTAGTGTGGAACGGTGAAGATGTCTGTGAGGGTCGCGATGGCGTGAGGACCTAGATGTTCAAGTTGAATGTATGATATGCCATCTGGACCCGTTGCTGACGAGTTTTTAGTCTGGCGGATGGCGGCTATGGTCATGGCTGGTGTGGAAGGAGGATCAATGTTTGGGTCAGCCTGTAATTTGAGTAGCTATTTGAGTATCCTTCTATTGTATGGATGGTGTGGTAGGTGGCAGGCGTTTGCGTAGTGTTTGTTGAGTATGTCCGCTTGTTGTTGGTCTGATGGGATGGTGTGGGTGTTGGGTGGTAGTATTGTCTCATGTGTGTCCATGTGGTTTGTGTTTTGGTACTTGAGGCTTCTAATGAATTTGCCATCATTTTTTTGGCGAGGTTCGGAAGTTTGTGTTTGCAAGCAGACCCCGCCACAGGTTTGTCTGCTGCTCACAAATAACTGCTTCTATTCCTGCGTTTAGGGCTTGAATATGTGTGATTCGGTCATTGGTGGAGAGAAAATTACAGAGATGATTTCGCTGCTGGATTTCGCGCTCAACCCGACGGGTATGTGTTGCCTGTCTGCGTGGGTAAGTACACCAGGCCTAGCGTCAAATATCCACTACAAAGGCTTGTATTACACGGAGCAGACTAGGTTGTTCGTGGTCTAGGATCAAACTGTGATCCTGGTCACCAGGGTTAGCGTCAAATATCCATGACAAAGTCTTGCATTCCACAGAATGGCTTCACTGGAAAATGGAAGGTTTGCTGTCCTGCCGACCGACTTGCACATGCAAAGAAAATATTGGTCTTCAGCTGCCGAGATTTTAAAACAGGATTGCAAAGAAAGTAATAAGGATGAAGAATGACAATGATGTTTTTTTATCGTCGTTTGTGTAAATTTTAAATAACAATGACAACATTGAATTTTATATGGTAATGAGCATTGCAATTCATTTATGGAAGTGATGGGACTTCTTGATAAAATTATTACTTTAATATGATCTGACAGTTCGATGGAAATGCTCTGTCTGAACGGTCACCAGCAATGGTTAAATGATCAGTGTAGTAGTTGCACAGATTTTTATTGATATTGAAATGTTGTCAGGTAATGACGCAAAGTATCATTCATAGAAATTTTTCTGTTTTTGATATCAAAGTAAACAGTTGTGCAATGTCTGTCGTAACAAATGTTTTCCGTTCGCAATTAAAGTAGAGATAAAGAATTGTAATCGGACATCTTTGGCATACTTAGCTGCATTGGGTCTCAACAAACATTAATTTCCGTAGCACGTTTACCAGAAAAAAATAGTTTGAATAATTTTTATTTTTCATGAATACATTCACTTGATCTCACTTACGAATCATTGAATCGATGAATAATCAATTTAACACCAACACTTCTTGAGATGTTCAGGGTCCGTGAACTGTTGCTGGCGACTGTTAGCGTATACGCAATCCATTTATACATCCAGCATCACGCTGCCTCAGGACCTTTCTGTTCTCGCTTATATTTTTATTCACTGTAATAGAAATGAATGTATGCAACATATACAAACGACCTACCTCAGCTGGTTTTATAAGTTCCAAACATTCATTATATTTCAATTGATTTATACACGACCTCGAATTCAGAGGTCGTGCGCTGACGTGACAAGCGCTGACGTGACAAGCAAGTAATGCGCTGACGTGACAAGCAAGTAATGCGCTGACGTGACAAGCAGGTAATGCGCTGAAGTGACAAGCAAGTAATGCGCTGACGTGACAAGCAAGTAATGCGCTGACGTGACAAGCAAGTAATGCGCTGACGTGACAGGCAAGTAATGCGCTGACGTGACAAGCAAGTAATGCGCTCACGTGACAAGCAAGTAATGCGATGACGTGACAAACAAGTAATGCACTCACGTGATGAGCAAGTAATGCGATGACGTGACAAGCAAGTGATGCACTCACGTGACAAGCGAGTAATCCGATGACGTGACAAACAAGTAATGCGCTCACGTGACACGCAAGTAATGCGATGACGTGACAAACAAGTAATGCACTAACGTGACAAGCGAGTAATGCGATGACGTGACAAACAAGTAATGCACTAACGTGACAAGCGAGTAATGCGATGACGTGACAAGCAAGTGATGCACTCACGTGACAAGCGAGTAATCCGATGACGTGACAAACAAGTAATGCGCTCACGTGACAAGCAAGTAATGCGCTCACCTGACAAGCAAGTAATGCGGTGACGTGACAAACAAGTAATGCGCTAACGTGACAAACAGGGGATGTGATGACGTGACACGCACTATCACGACATCGCATTACCCTTCCCACATTGCCCTCTCACATTGCCCTTCCCGCATTACCCTTTCCTCCTTGCCCTTCCCGCATTGCCCTTCCCGCATTGCCCTTATCGCATTGCTCTCCTCGCATTGCCCTTCTCGTATTTCCTTTCTCGCATTACCCTTTTCGCATTACCTTTCCCGCATTGTTCTTCCCGCATTGTCCTTCCCACATTGCCTTATCCGCATTGCTCTTCTCGCATTGCCTTTTTCGCATTGCCTTTCCCGCATCGCCTTACCCTCATTACCCTTCCCTCATTGCTCTTGTATAGGTACAGTCGCCAGCATAAGTTCGCCGATCGTGAAAATTTCAAGAAGTGATGGGATTAAACTGAAGTGATCGATAAATGTTTAGAATTAAATATAATCTTGAATCTCCGTCTTGGATTGTTCAGTGTATCATCGTTTATTAGTGTTGTATGGAATTTTTACATGATGTGTTCTCATTATTTCAGTTGGAAATAAAAATAAGGGGGTAACGAATAATAAGATTGGTTTAAGTTTTCCCCAAAAACTGGAATAAGTGATGAAATTGACCTTAAGTGTCTGGAATGCATATTCAGGGAGCAAAATAATTATTACAACATGGCATGCCGAAGCCGGCATCATAACAAAATCGATTGCAGGTAGAGTATTGATTGTGTGGACAGTCAAGTTTTCTGATTGAAAAAAAAATGGTGATGTAGCGACAAGCACTCTGCGCTCTTGCATGCGGCGTCTGTGGTAGAGCAACGACGTGCAGCTACAATGAAGTAATCGACATCAGCATGAGTGAAAAGGAAAGGGTAGTAGACCAATCATCACTCCGTTAATCTAGGGCAATGTAGAAATAGAAATAAAATATTATCCCTGCAAGCAAATCCATCAGAATACAAACACACACACACAGAATCCAGTAAGGAATAGGAATGGAAGCATCAGAAGAGACTACAATTCATGTTATAAAAATAATAAGTGAAATAGGATAGGTGTTAAGGATATAGTTCTTACAGGGTGATTTAATAGGATAGGTGTTAAGGATATGGTTCTGACAGGGTAATATAATAGGATAGGTGTTAAGGATTTGGTTCTGACTGGATGATTTAATAGGATAGGTGTTAAGGATATGGTTCTGACAGGATGATTTAATAGGATAGGTGTTATGGATAGGGTTCTGACAGGGTGATTTAATAGTATAGGTGTTAAGGATATGGTTCTGACTGTGTGATGTAATAGAATAGATGTTAAGGATATGGTTCTGACAGTGTGATTTAATAGGATAGGTGTTAAGGATATGGTTCTGACAGGGTGATTTAATAGGATAGGTGTTAGGGATATGGTTCTGACAGGGGGATTTGATATGATAGGTGTTTGGGATATGGTTCTTACCGGGTGATTTATTAGGAAAGGTGTTAGGGATTTGATTCTAACAGTGTGATTTAATAGAATAGATGTTAAGGATATGGTTCTGGCAGTGTGATTTAATAGGAGAGGTGTTAAGGATGTGGTTCTGACAAGGTGATTTAATAGGATAGGTGTTGAGGATATGGTTCTGACAGGGTGATTTAATGGGATAGGTGTTAAGGATATGGTTCTGACTGGGTAATTTAGTAGGATAGGTGTTAAGGATATGGTTCTGACCGGGTGATTTGTTCCGCATTTTAGCATCTGAAATGCAACAATATCTGCGCAGCTTA
>SDVV010024735.1:978-12536 GCA_016164225.1 Gammarus roeselii
AACCAACCTCGATGCATATAATAAAAAAAAACAATGCAAAATTTATCACCATGAAAAAAGGGCAGAGAAATATAATAGAGCCCAAGCAAGAAGAAATACTAAAATACTAAAATAAAGTGTTAATGATCTATAAAATGAATAATCATCCATCCACCCCAACCTGCCTCATGGAGACATTAACAGTGGTAGCAAGTAGGTTGCGAGACTGCATTCTGTTGTATTGTGTTCACCGGCACACGCTTTACACCGGTGAGATGTTATCGGCTTGCAGTGTTTGATGACGTGGCTGTTTTCGATGCACTTCCTGAACATCGCAAGTAATATCGCAACTGGGTACGATTTCGTTTTCCCGTGCTCTCTTGAAATTACTGTGAATTCCGGGGCGTCAGTTCTCAGAAAAGATGAAAACGGCCAGTTGTTCTTGGAGAGTGGTGATGCACGGAAAAATGGGCCGAGTAATTTGATGAGTTGTTAAATATCGAGGATAACGAAGAGGTTGTGACTTGTTGCTGCGGGTGGTGGTGCACGGATGCCGGTTTTGGGAGAGAAACTAGTTCGATTTTGGATTTGATTTGAGCCTCATTTTCACCGGAGCTTCAACGTGAATCATAATAGGCTCCCCCGTAGGGCGCGACCGTCATTGATTCAGGTAAGTTCGCACGGCCTCGCATGCGAAAAGATTAGTCTGGTCAAGATGAAGTCAGTACATATTTCAATTGTGGCATATTCGCGTACGAGAGAGTAAAGAGTTAACGCGTATTTTCGTAAAATGTGTTATTTCTGTGCGTAATGGGGTGGAGAAACCACCTCACTTGCACAGGTGTTTGGAGTTTAGACAGCTTTGTATAGTCCGGTGTGTTTTCCGAAAGCGATAAGCTTTTTACGGAAGGTTAGGTCAGTGAGTAGGCTCTGTAGGTTGCACGGGGGATTTAGGAACGCTCGTCGGGCTGCCGCGAGTGCGTTGCAATCCATCAGTAAGTGTTTCACGCTGATAGTCACTTGGTGGCAACAGGGATAATGTGGCGCGTTTGGTGCCATGTCGACATCCATCAGGTTGTTGTGAGTTATCCACGTGTGTCCCGTGCACAAGCGGTTGATGAACACTTGGTCTTTTCTGTTGGTGAATTTTGTTTCCCATTGTCCGACTGAGGGTTCGACTGCAAGCATTTTCTGTCCACTCCATTGCCACATTTCATCCCATCGGGATGTTATATGGGAGCTGATGATAGGGAACCAGTCCCGATAATGTATTGCAAAAAATTGTTCTTGGTGAGTAGATCCCAGTTTAGCAAGCAAGTCCGCAAGTTCGTTTCCTCTTATTACCGCGTGCTCGGGGATCCAGCAGAATTCCACTGCCCGAGCCGTCTCGGTCATCAAAAAGAGATCGTGATGCATTTTACGTAGAACTGGGTGTTCGTAGTGCAGTGTTCGAAGCTGGGTGAGGACGCTCATACTGTCTGAGAATACGACATATTTGGGGAAGCGATGTGTATTTGCAATAGAGATGACTAGTTTGAATGCGCGAAGCTCCACACAGAAAACACCGAGGCCTCTTGTGGGAGGGTGGCTGAGAGTGGGGTGTCCCCGAACACAGCAGCGGCTCCCACTCCGTCCGCGGTTTTGGAGCCATCAGTGTATATGTGGCGGTGCTCTAAATATTCTTCCTCGAGTAGTCTTAGGAATTCCTGCCGGTACGCGTTGGTTGGAGTAGTTGTTTTAGGGTACACCTGCAGGTCTAGGTTGACCAGTGGTGGGTTGATCATCCATGTTGGTGTGCTAATTTGAAGGATTCGGTAGGAAAATGAATGCTTAATAGCTTTACGATTGATGTTGAGCGAGGTCAGCAGGTTGTCCACACGTAGGGAAAACGGTGGGCATATATTTTTTGCCGCAAAAAGACGCTCATCGGATACGTTGATGATGTGACTGATTGCTGGGTTGTTGATTAGACTTCTGGTCTTAAAATAGTATTGCAGTGAAAGTTTGTCTCGCCGGAGCGTAAGTTCGTTAGCGAGCACGTCAAGGGATTCGATTGGGATGGAGCGGAACGCGCCGGTTGTGATACGCAAAGCATTGTTTGCGAGGTTCGATAGTAGTTTTGGCTGCAGATCCGTAGACAACGGCTCCGTAGTCCATGCGCGATCGTATTATTGCTCTGAACAGCGCCATTCCGGTGGCCATGTCGGCACCGAACTTCAGGGATGTTACCGATTGGATAAGTCCTGTCGACCTTTTGCAGCGAGTCGCCAGGGCTGCTATGTGGGGTTGCCAGGTGAGTTTAGGGTCCCACATAAGACCCAGGAATTTGATCGTTTCTTCGTATGCTAAAGGTGTGTTGTGCAGCGTTAGGGCTGGTTTCAGGTGTAAACCGGGCACAAGGGTTAAGTGCATGCTTTCAGTTTTAGAGGGCGAGAATAGGAATCCGTTTAGGGGAGCCCAGTTCCCGACTAGGTTTAGGCACTTTTGGAGTTCATGTTGAATAGTTATGAGGCTGGGGTGTCTGTAGCTTGTTTTTAGGTCGTCCACTTCTAGTGATAAGAGCAGTCTTCCGTTACGGGGAAGAATGTCGCCTAACTGATCGATTTTGAGGATAAAAAGAGTCACACTGAGGACGCTTCCCTGGGGGACGCCCATTTATGCGGATATGACGGAGACTGAGTGTCGCTAACCTTGACCCTGAAGGTGCGATTTTGTAGAAATTGGTGGTTGAAAAGTGGTGGTCGACCTCTCAAGCCTTTACGGTGGAGATCCTTCATGATTCCGTATTTCCACGTAGTGTCGTATGCTTTTTCAACGTCGAAAAATATGGAAACCACATGTTCTCCTCCGACGAAGGCCTGTCTAATGTCTGATTCTAGTCGTACGAGGTGGTCCGTTGTGGAGTGGCGCTTCCGGTAACCACACTGGATGCTGTTTAGGCCTGCATGCATTTTAAAGTAGTCGACTAGGCGTGAGTTCATCATTCTTTTCATAGTCTTACATAGTACGCTAGTTAGGGCAATGGACGATAGTTATGTGGGTCGCTGTGACATTTTTTTCGGGTTTGGGTATCGGGATAATCACAAATTCCCGCCATTGGTTGGGAAAGAATTTGTTCGAATACAACGTATTGACCACATTTAGTAGGTGCTGGTGAGCATTGTCAGGAAAGTGTTTGATCATATTGATGTGCACTCGGTCCGGCCAGGGTGAGGTTTCACGAGTGTGGTCGATAGCATATTGTAGTTCATGGATGGAGAAAGGTTTGTTGTAGAATTCTTCATTTGCGGAAGTAACGTCAATACGCTCACTTTCTCTTAGGATCTTTACCGGTTGGAAAGAAGCCGTATAATTTGTGGATTGCGATATTTTGCTGAAAGTTTGAGCTAGTTTGTCCGCGATGTCCGCGCATGAAGAATTGACAGTCTCCGTCCGACAGTATGTGGATAGGTCGCTCGGGGCGACCTTGGATACGTCTGATGGGGTGGTTTGATTGATTGTATCAACTAATTGGGTCCAGCTTTCTTGCTTCTCCTCCATGCTATGTTTGCGGAACACGGCAGTTTCCCTTTTCCAGGCTTTATCGGTTCCTGGGGGAACGTGCGCGTACATCCTTTCACGCCGGTCCATTGCTTCTTGTACCTCCGGGCACCACCAAGGTTTTGAGAAAAAGGTTGAGGGTAAATACTGGGAATGCATGCGACAGGTGCACTTTGAAATTTCTCATATAGATGTATGCCAAGAGATTAGATTAGAGTGTCAAGGCTTTCTAGTGCACTGGAGTCAATGTCCTTCTTGCACCGAACGTCAAACCAGCAGCCTACCTCGGCATCAAGTCATCGTCAGTCTTCGGGAATGTTCCGACTCACGGCATGCTCTTTATAGGGATATAGGGAGAGGTCACAAATGTGTCCTACTCAAAATGAGCAAAGAAAACGGTGGTCCTCCGGGATGGAGGGGTTTATCAGTAAGTAAGATTAAGTATGATCAATTCACAACAGATCAGATTTCAGTTAGGACGCCGGTTTCTTGAAGGTAGCCGAGGATGTATGACAAGGTCGCGCTCTGATATGTCTTCGGGAAGGCCCTCCTCATCGTCCCATGCGACATGTGTCGAGTATTCCTCCCAGCTGGCTTTCCGGTAGTTGAATCGAAGTTCCTGTGCGTCAGGATTGTCTGGTCGGTTAGTAAGGAGCGATATGATTACTGGGTTGTGATCACTGTTATGAATTGGGGAGCTAAAGTGGGGGAACAGATTGATAAATCGATAGCGGTTTCACTTTCGAGGGTGATCCGACTGGGTTGTCTGTCGTTGAGAAGAACCAGGTTGTGAGTATCTATGGTATTGGCCAGTATCACTCTCCTAGGGTCTGTTCTCACGCATTCCCAAACTTCGTGGAAGCTGTTGAAGTCTCCAAGGAGGAGTGCGGGATGATGCAGTTGGTTTTGCAGATCGGTCATTAGTGCATCCGTGAGGTCGTGGTTTCGTAAAGAGTAGATAGATACCACTGTAATAGGTCTTGAGATACATATCTTCACTGCGACAGTTAGGAGTTCTGTTCTCAGAGGGAAGAGGTGATGAGGTATGCTTTGATGGATCATAAGTGCCACTCCGCCGTGTGCAGTCGCATTATTGTGACCTTCGCGACGGTGTATGACACATTGAGGGATTGTAAAGGTGGCTGTGTCAAGGAGTTTGATCTCCTGGAGGCCTACCACCAAAGGTTTATGGGTGGAGATAAGCGATAATAATTAATCTTTCTGGCTTTTAAATCCCTGGCAATTCCACTGAAGAATTGTACTGTTGTTCATTTCGGATCTGTTTAACGCTCAGATCTTGATGAACTGGAGCGGTTGCGTCATTTGTAGGAACTTTCGTAGTATTCGTGTCTATGAGGAGTAGTTGTCCTAGATCGAGAGCGTTCGCAAGAGCGTCCGCTTTCAGTAGAACATGATCTAGACTCACTGCGTTCTCGGCTGTGAGTGCTCTTGTAGGAGGGGGAAGACAAGGAAGTACGATCTTCGTGTTTGCTTCCTGAGCGAGCGCGTTTCTCCTCTTCTATGGAGATTTTTTTAAACAATATGATGGACTGAGCAATAGTAATTGGGATATTTGAGTCGTGTGCGGTGCATGGTCGATCAGTGGTTTCGGGTACTCAGGTTTTCACTGGGTGTGGTCGTAGTTGAGACGGTCAGGTGTCGTTCACCGCACTGATCAAAGCGAGCAGTGGTTCATGGGATGTTGCTAATCTTTTTGCCTCATGGCGCGAGGGCGACGTGTACTCCCTGGTCGTCGTTGTCGGAATCGTCGTTTCTTCGCCTTCTGTATTTCGTGTTAGTGGATCTCTCTTCGTGGTCCACTGGGGCAGCAACCATCGCAGTGCTCTCCTGGGCACTGGTGGATTCAGTGCTTGGGGCACCCGCCTCTATAACAAGGGCGGTCGCTGGGCTGGTTGTGATTATGTTAGTGCTGGGGAGGGGTGTTGGGGTCATGGTAATAGGTTGTGTTGACGGTACAGGAGTGTAGTCTGAGGGGGTAATCTTAGTTGTAGATTTAACTGCTTTGGCGTAATTTAAATTATGACAGTTTGGGTTTTCATCGTAAAAGATTTGGATGGCTTGTTTTCGTACGACTTTGCGGTCGTTTTGTACGATTGTTATTATTTTTTGATCCATGTTCTTTGGGCAGTCACGGTCGCCTGCCTCATGGAGGCATCGGCAGTGGTATTATTCAGGTTGGCGGGCTGTGCAGTCCTTTCGGTCATGATCGCCGGCGCACCTCTTACAGCGTTGGGATATGTGTGGCTGGCAGAATTTGATGACGTGGCCGTATTACAGGCATTTTTTTGCACATTGCAGGCCATATCGCCACTGTGTAAGTTTTTGTTTTTCCTGTTCACCCGGGATTAATATGAATTCTGGTGTGTCGAGTCCTGGGAAAGTGATTTGATATGCGGTGGTGTGGGTGTTCCGTGGTTTGATCCACTTTGTTAGAGAAACGTTCGTGACTACGTAATCCTAAGCTAATAGTGTTCCAAAAGGGCTTAGGTCAGTTTTAGGAGTGTAGTTGGAAGTGTATATAATTCGTTTTGTAACGTTGAAGAACGGATGTATTTCGACAGTTACTTTGTGTTTGCAGATTTTCTTACTCCTCTGTATAGCGTTGCTTTGCTCGATATTTAAGACGTGGGCCAGATACTTCATTCCCTGTCGCTCTACAGTTGTTTGGAGAGTAAGTCCATCATGATGAATAGGTTCATCGAGGAAGCAACTTTGTTAGCACCGCTATCTACAAGCGTTATGAGGAAATGGGTCGGAAATGGTTCTGATCTTCTCCTGGGTGGGAGGGTCAGCCTGGGGGGAGCGAATCGCAGCCGCAGTCTCTCGTCGCCCGACTTAGTGCTCCGTTTAGTATTGCAGAATCTCCCACTCAATCTTGCCCCGGGGGCAGTCTCCGTGTCACGTAGGGCGGCCGTTTATTTTGAAATTAAAGCAGTGAAATTCTTCGGATGGGCACGACAAGGGATCGTCCCTCCTATCGTGGTCGTCTTGGGAGCAGTGTGAGCATCTTTGCTTACCGTGACAATCTCTGCTCGTGTCCCAGCATTTCTGGCATTTATAGCATCGCATCGGACGTCTTTCGACGGGTGTAACCTTGGTTTTGGCGTCGAAGAAAGGTATGTCTATGTAGTTAGGTGGGGTGTGAAAATTGAATTTAAGCAGAAGGGGGCGAAGTGGTGTTTCTTTAAGGTGCGGTTTTCGCCTCAACTATACATTCCTCGTATTGGACAAGTTCGGTGATGAACTCGTCGGCTTCATCACTCGGGAGACCCCCGATGGAAATCAGGCCTGAGCACATGGAAAAAGTTGGGTGTGGTATGATTTAGTAAGGCGTTTCGCATATTCTGTTCTTGGAAAGTATAGTGTCACTTTGAAGTTTTGTGTCTACTTTAATGGTGAAGCTATCGTCACCGCTGGCGGTGATGTTGAGAATTGGACGGCCAGTCATGGAGCCCAGTTCTTTTCGTAGTTTATATGGGCAAATATCCAGTCTATCATTGACATCGAATGTCATTTCCGAGTGTTCGGGGAATTTAGGGCCGTAGTTGAATAGGTTGTGGTCATCAAATCGAGAGTATTGTCTCCTCTTTACGTTTCTTGGTGTTCGGGCGTTGTGAGTTTCGGCTGGGAGGAGAGCGATGTTATCAAAGAGGTCAGAGGCGAAAGCACATGAACAGGTTACGGGTTCTCTGGCCTCTATCCTCTTCATCAGCTCATCCAGACGGGTATTCATAGATGCACAAAGGTTCTCGAGTTTAGTGAGGCATTCACCGACTTCACTGAAGGGCGCCGAGCAGCCCTCTGTCTCCAGCTCAGGGAGGCCTATCACTTTGCTTATCTTGCCTAGGACATTCTGCATTCCGATTATATTGGCGTCCAGCTTCGAGAAGCGTTCATTTGTCATCAACTACGACCTGAGTCAGGTCTCCTGTCGATGAGGAAATTATGAGGGGTTCGTCGTTCTCTTTCGCTGACAGGTTTGAGTGCAACGCTCTGGAGGGGCCGTCAGCCTCTCTCCGATGGGGCATGGTCTTGCCCATTATTTGATCCCCGGCTTCTACTCGGGGTTCTGGGTCCTGAAGGTGGGGCCTTCTTTACATTTATTTCTGTTGTATATACGAATGTATACACTAACTTACTCGTTCAATTTAATCTTAAAACAATCTTATGTCTAAATTTGTATGTGAAGATTTTTGTTTTTATTAACTTTTTTGACCTTTTTTTCTCAATTGGTTTCGAATCTAATTTTCAAACCCCGGTGTCAGTGGGGGGCTCACTTTTTTGAGCAACAAGCGAGGGGATGTAGCTACAAACTGAAATGGGGGAGGGACGGTGGAGAGTTCTTTTAAATCAAAACATTAACACAAAGGGACAGATGATATTTGGTGGATAACGAGGACGCCGCGGAAAAGCGGGTGAGCCTGGGATACCCCCAGGGGGTATCCCTCTGAGGTGCCTTATTGCTCTCGCTCTAAAGAGATGATAGTCGATCTCTCCAATCAAGTTGAAAACTTCAACCTTTACGAGACGATATTCGGTTTCGGAACGATGTTCGGCTTGGAGCGGTGACCGGCTCTTATTTTGATACAGCAAAAAAAATTAAGCTTCTATACCCTGGAAACTTGCAAACTTTGAAGCTTAGACGCAAAGAACAGTATGCGATGGTGTTTTCGAACTCACTTGTCACTCATTGGTTACAATACTGCCTCTGCGCAAAGCTAAACTAATTTTCCACGGCCTCTCACAGTTTTATTTTCATGTTATGGAATGCATTTTTATGCACATGCCGTGACTTTTCTTTCGGATTATACTATTTTTTATGAACATATATGAAGCATGTAAGCTCATGTACTGCAAGACTGCGCGGATTCCACGATCTAGCCGCAGTTTAGATTTTGATGTGACCAGTATTAAAGCAAATACGGGGCTACGTTTGGTCATTGAACGACGAAAGATGATAAATTTACGCTATCTGGAAAGGGCCAACTGGCGCATCGATGATGCTTATGTTAAGTATAGACAAACCCTGAGATTCCATCACTCATCAACTTGAACTCTTCACCATTTATTAACTGCTCTGAGTTTAGGCCAACAGGGCGCAGCGCGTTTAGAGTGGTTACATCAATTCAACGGAGTTGTTTGCATTCATCGATGCAAGACGCCGCTATACATTTAACTACAAAACATTTCTAATGTATGGGTCAGGATTCTAAGGAATGATAGTGAAAATGTGCTAACGTAAAAAAAGAAAGTAGCGACGAAGGAAGTTGACCTTTTAAGCAGGAGTGAAGCATGTATCAAAGAAAAAAAGGCTAGTAGGACTAAAAATGTGCAACAAAAATAATCCGACGGTATAACCTATCCTAGCACATTGTACCTACCGCAGCACACGATATTTCTGGAATTTGAATTTAATATGGACTTCATTTCCACCGGAGTCGCAACACGAATCATCGTACGCTCCCCCGTAGGGGAAGGACATTTCTGGAGTGTCCTTGGGAGATCACAAATCCGTATATTTATTACCATCTCGCAGAGCCGCTGTTGAGTCGCAACAAGCATATAATCTCGATCCGACACATTACAAGTCATCGACTTTCCTCTCCTTAAAGATTGAGTGAGGAGGGCCGCCAGTGTTCTTTTGTCAGATTATAGGATATTTGGTTAGAGTGTCAGGGCTTTCTAGTGCACTCGAGTCAATGTCCTTCTGGGCCCAAACGAATTATAGGAGAACAGCGCTGGACATTGGCAAAAAAGAGGATACAACGGGATGGTCCCTCCTGAATGTTCTAACCTATATTGCCACTCGGGTCTGGAGGGACGTGAACAATGACCCCCAAGTAGGAGTGAAGCTCCCACCCCCTGCAGAATATACAACTATTCGACTTCGATTGGATGGCATTTGATTAAGAGACTCTTTTAAACGGGAGCTTAATCGTTAGCCTATGTACGATTCGTCGTAGGGCGCTTAATCGTTAGCCTACGTAAGCTTCGTCGTAGGGCGCTTAATCGTTAGCCTATGCAAGCTTCGTCGTAGGGCGCTTGATGACGTCATCAACTTTGGCCCATCGTCATTCGTTTGAAGAGACCTAACTCGTATTCAGGTTACCGCGACATGAATTCTGATAGCGTCTTTTCCACCAACGGCAATACGAATAAATCTACTCTAAATGATGAGACGTCAATCGTGCATACAAATGAATTAAAGGCCAACTTCGTGAACGAAGAGTCCACAAACTCGGAGACTCATTTTGGTGGTAAGGTCAACCCTTCTTAGCGACTATCATGATTCCTCCTTGCTTCCACATCAAAAATGAAAAACATTCAATGCCTCAAAAAATATTAAATGTTCATCATAGCTCATGCACAAAATGCAAGAGTTATCCCATCAAATGGCGTATTAATAAGCATACTCATACATGCTCCTCTCCACCTAGATGAAGCGACTAATTTATCCACTCGTAACTAATATGCGGACCCTGAACTTGAGGGCCCAAATAATATTTAAGTATAGGTATACGCCCTGTGCTGATAGCTACTGTACTTCAGTGTTAAATAGCATTAGCACAATGTTGCGATCTCCTCTAATGAAGTTGCTGGGCACAGGCACCGCCATCTCCGCCACTGCATTAAATTTTCCCTCCACAGCCGCCGCCCGATCAGATAATGTCCCGCGGGTGTACTTCGACATAGCCGCTGATGGCAAGCCCCTCGGCCGAATAGTAATGAAGTTGAGGAATGACGTGGTCCCCAAGACAGCAGAGAACTTTCGTCAGCTGTGCACTGGCGTGCAAGGTTTCGGCTACAAGGGGTAGTCTTTCCACCGCATCATCCCTCAGTTCATGTGCCAGGGAGGAGACTTCACGCAAGGGAATGGAACTGGAGGGAAGTCCATTTACGACGATAAGTTTGGGGACGAGAGTTTCAAGATGAACCACGACCGGCCAGGCCTGCTGTCCATGGCCAACGCCGGCCCAAACACCAACGGATCCCAGTTCTTCCTGACAACGGTGCCATGCCCTTGGCTGGACGGACGCCACGTGGTGTTCGGCGCTGTGACGGAGGGCATGGACGTCGTTCAGGCCATGGAGACCCTCGGGTCGAAATTTGGCAGAACAGCAAAGAAGGTCACCATCGTCGACTGCAACGAACTCAAAGTCGAGCAGCAGCTAAAAATAAATGAGCCTCAGGGCATTTCAAGATATTATTTCAGGGGATTTTATTATTATTATTCAAGATATTATTTCGCCCCGTAGCCGGGAGTAGAATCGTGCTACCGTAACTCCGGCGTGTCGTAAAAGGCAACTAAAAGGGCGGAGCGAAGGAGCTAGGAATCCTGTTCTCTGTAAAAACCTTTCCTCGAAGACGGCAAGACGAGCGGAGGGAGGAGAGGCACACGCCTCTCCGAACCCCATTGTTAGGGTCGCTGAATGTGCGTGGCTGTAGTACGAGTGATGTAAAGAGGAGGGAAATTGGTGAGATGTTTGTAAGGAGGAAGTTTGATGTGTTGGCGCTGAGTGAGACGAAGTTGAAAGGTAAGGGCGAATGTGAGTTTGGTGTTGTGAGTGGAAGAAAGTCTGGTGTGGAGGAAGGTAGGGCACGAGAAGGTGTGGTATTGATATTGAGTGATCGGTAGACTAGTAGCACTACCGAATGGAAGAAGGTGTCCCCAAGATTGATGTGGGTGAAAGTCAAGTTAGGCGTAGAAAGATGAACATTTGTGAGTGCTTACAGACCTGGCAGCGAGAGGAGTGAAGAGGAGAAGGAGCAATTCTGGACTGACCTGAGTGAGTGTATTGAGAGTTTTGGAGGTCATTTCAATGTAGTTCTACTGGGTGACCTTAATGCGAGAGTTGGAGATGAAATGGTGGGGAATGTGATAGGAAGGTATGGCGTTCCCGGTAGAAATAACAGTGGAGAAAACCTGATAGGTCTGTGTATGGAGCAGGAGTTGGTGGTCGGGAACAGTTTGTTTAAGAAGCGAGATATTGACAGGTACACATGGGTAAGGATGGCCT
>SDVV010024736.1:0-12536 GCA_016164225.1 Gammarus roeselii
ATATATACATATATGTTTTTTATTCTTTAGATGTTTGTATTGGGGTATAAATGGTCACTAACTGATGCTCGTTGTATATATTTATTCGGTTCTGCTAATGATAGTGTTATAACAAGTTTCTGGAGGGGTGGGGTGTGGGTTGAATTTTCTCTAAGCTATTCTTTGAATTATAATTTAGTTCCGTGACATATTTGTTATGTTTGAGTACATGTATCATTAAATATTTATAGTTGGTTTAATGTTGCTATATATTTTCTGTACATATATGTTTGTATTCTTATCTAATTGGGGATATAATTGACTCATTCGGAAGTTGGTTGGATGCTTGATATTGAATTTAGGCAATGTTCTGTGTATTTTTTTCCAGCCGTTTATTTCATATGTATATAATATCTATAGGTAGTTGGTGATCAATCACATCGGTAAGATTAAGATAGTAGGCGCAGAACGTTTCACATATTTTCAATCCGTATGTTTGTAGACAATGAAACAAGATTTGTTTCTACATATTTATTTATGACATAGATACATGGGCTTACATAAAAACATTTACATTGTTTTAAATATTTAGGGTTGGTTGCAGTTCTTTTCACGCATTTCCAATACATGTTTCTGTGGACAATCAAACATATTTTATGTTTATAAACTTTTGTTACATGGTTTCATGGGAATATTTACATACTATGAACATTTTCAGGTTATAAAATGTTCAAGTTGACGTATTTTTCGTCATTCATGCGGATACATACGCCAAAGAAAGTCTGACCCGACTTACACCTCTTACATGTTAAATCCATGTTTACATTAGTTTTATCAGTAAAGTCACATCTTTCCCTCTTTTTAGTGACGGTAGGTTTATTTTCAATGATTTTTTTGGGAAATGTATGAATGGTCATAGGCAAGAGTTGTGCGCTTGTCGATATAGTAACGTTTGTCTTCAAATTTAGTGAGACAGTTTTT
Source organism: Gammarus roeselii (assembly GCA_016164225.1). Taxonomy (NCBI): domain Eukaryota; kingdom Metazoa; phylum Arthropoda; class Malacostraca; order Amphipoda; family Gammaridae; genus Gammarus; species Gammarus roeselii. The sequence continues at coordinate 961 of SDVV010024736.1, forward strand.
AATAGTGCGTAGAGTTTGGAGCTGGCATGCTTGGCGCGAATGTTGTGTATGGTCTCAAAGTGTTTGCTGGTTTTCTGGTTATGGATGTCTCTGTATTGTTCATGTCACATAATTCTTGGTTTAGTTAGATAGGTTAGGTTGCCTAGGTATAAATGCATCTGACAGTGTATGGTAACCCTTCATGTGTCAATGTGTGTAAATGCCTACATGTTGCCAATACACGTGCCAACGCAGTGACGCAAACGATCGTGTATGTATAAATTGGACTCATATCTGTACACATTCAGTTAGCGGTCCGCTTTCTGTATAGAATGATGTCGCAAAGTTTGATATGAAAATATTTCCATAGAAATGAACACACGGGGATATGTGTTTTTTGCACTACGGAAGTAAAATTAAGCAAATCAAGCTCCACTATCGGGGTGCGGCAACATCTCAAACGATGCCATTATCTTTTATTTGATCATATTATAAATGAACGAGGAAATAAAAGCTCTAAGGATGCAAAGTGTGTATTGATAGAACATAATAAACCGGACCTGGGTATCAAAAATAATGAGATATACAATTCTCAACAGGGTGCGAGCAGTAAAGAAAGGGCTTCACCTCTAACAACAAAGCGCAGAGTGTATGAAGAATGGATGAAAATGGCTAAATCGATATGACGGGAGGAGACCCAAGCCTTAGCCGAAATGAAAACTACTGAAAATATGGGTTGTGATATCAAGAAAACCTCATGTGAAGAAAAACCTGCTAAAGTTGAAGGAAACCGCTTTATCAAATGGGGTAATGAAAGGGTAACAAGTATAAGAAGTGTAAAGTTACACAAAAAAAATGAAAAGTATATCTGACTTTGTTACAAAATTGGTGGAAATGAATCAAGAAGAGAGGGAATCGTGTCTCAAACGTTTGAGTGCCAAGAGAGTTAGGTATATTTCGGATATCTTTGGGAATATAGTGAATGGTAATATTGGCATTAGTAAGAAAAACCCTGAAACAATTCTATGTCATAAATATGCCACTATAAATAAAAAACTTGCGTCGAGAAAAAACTCGCTGACGACTAAAAAAAGTTTTGTTTACAAGGTTAGGCTTGGATGTGTTGCATACACTTCTCCCAAAGGTATCCGTTTATCTAAAATGTGTACTAAGAGCAGCACTCTAGAACCCAATAGAACAGTGAAAAAAAAAGATAAATCCTACACCGATATGACGAGCCGACAGCTTCAGGTGGAAAATAATGCATATCGTAGATAAAGAACCCCCAGAGTGGTCATGATATCGCCGGTCAAGAAAACACAGAAGAGGGAGGTCGAAATTATCACTTATTTTTCGTACAATTGCTCGTGTCGATTTTCGGAGTGAATAGTTATGCTCTCGTATAAATGATAAGCCCATGTAATCCCATAATATATAATAACGTGTTATAAATCTAATATCAATAAAAAATGTATCGTATCAATCTTTGTTTGCAATATTTTAAATTCAACTCGAATAGCTAGCATTGAAATGTATATATGCAACATGTCTTGCAATGAGTTGCAATACAGAATGGGTAGCATTGAAACGCGATAGATATTAGTCCAGTTTAAAGGTATGGTCGATATTGAAGCGGAAAATGCGGCAATCTCCTCTGTCTGAATACATGGTCTTCTCTAGGTACTCCAAAATTATCCCTTGTACGATGAAGAAATTGTAAATATGCAACATGACTTGCATTGAAATGCATTACAACGCCTCCTGCCTTGCATTAAAAATGCGATAGATATTAAACAAATTAAAATTGCACTCGGCTACCTAAGGTAACAAAGATATATATCTCATCAGCTCCAAACAGAAGCTAAAGCAAAAGTCTACAGCTGCCTGAATACATGGTCTTCTCCAACCACCCGAAAAAATCATCTCTTGTATGATGAATCCATGAAGGGACAGCTGGGACTGATGAAAAGCGAAACAGCTGATGACAACCCGAGTGAGATCATTTGCTTGCAACCAATGTGTTACAGTATGTTGCTCGAGTCCGGGGGCACAAACCAGCTGCTAAGGGTATCAATTACCAGAGACAAGCTAAAAAAATCAAACATAAACATCACAGAGATATCCATAACCAGAAAATCTACACACACTTTGAGACCATACACAACATTCGCGCACAACATGCCAGCTCAAAACTGTACGCACTATTAGAAACTGCCTCAGTAAATTTTAAAACAAACGTTACTATATCAACGCTTGCACAACTCTTGCCTATGGCCATCCGGACATTTCCCAAATAATCCATTGAAAATAAACCTACAGTCACTTAAAAGAGGGAATGATGTGACATGGCTGATGAAACGAATGTAAACATGGATTTAACATATAAGAGGTGTAAGTCGGGTCAGACTTTCTTTGGCGTATGTGCTCGCGTGAATGACGGAAAATACGTCAACTTGAACATGTTAGAACCTGTAAGTGTTCATAGTATGTAAATATTAATATGAAACAATGTAACAAAAATTTCTAAACATAAAATATGTTTGATTGTCCACAGAAACATGTATTGGAAATGCGTGAAAATAACTGCAACCGACCCTAAATATTTAAAAACAATGTAAATGCTCCTATGTAAACATGTGTCCCTATATCATAAATAAACACTTATAATTAAATCTTGTTCCATTGTCTACAGATATATGGATTGAAAATATGTGAAACGTACTGCGCTTACTATCTTAATCTTAACGATGTGATCGATCGCCAACTACCTATAGATATTATATACATATGGAATAAACGACCGGAAAAAAATACTAAGAACATTGCCTAAATTCAATATCAAGCATCCAACCAACTTCCGAATGAGTCAATTATATCCACAATTGGATAAAAATACAAACCGAAATGTATAGTAAATATATAGAATTATTAAACCATCCATAAATATAAAATGATACATACACTCAAACATAGCAAACATGTCACGGAAGTAGTTTCTATGACAATGAACAGCTAAGAGCAAACTCACCTAATTTTCCACAAACGCATCAAACTTTTTGCTCAGGGGGTCCCTACACCCCACCCCTCCAAAAACTTGTTATAACACTATCCCTACCAGAACTGAATAAATATATATAACGAGCAACAGTTAGTGACCACTTATACCCCAATACAACCATCTAAAGAAGAAAAAACATACATAAATACAATAACCATCAAATACAATATAATGGAAAATGTTCATAACATGAACGTTGCCAATGTATATCCGAACGTTGTCCGTCCGTCCGTCCGTAAGCTAAGTGATTAAAGGTACACCCTAATGCATGTACAAATGAAACAAATGCTATTCCTACCGAACGCGACAAGTGATTAAAGGTACACCATACTTCATGACCGAATGAATCTACGCTTTTTCTACCGAACGTGGCAAAGTGATTAAAGGTATACCCTACTGCATGCCCCGAGAAGAGTGCGAGTCAAGATAAGATCTTTATGTGACATTGATGGATAAAAATGTCCTCCAGTGTGTGCCACTTGCGTTTGGGTGACTGAAGACGCTTCCATTTGCGTTTCCGTGAGCCCGAAAAGTAATTGACCAGAATAGTACTAAATAAACCTACAAGTATAAGGCTCAAGCGACTAAGTCGGACGCATAAAGTAATAACACACTTCCTAATCATTACATTGTCCGAATCGAAAAAGTTCGTTTTCAGACCCCTTAGACGCCTGACTCTCCTCCCATATTCTCCTCTCCTATCCTCTCCCCCTCCCGGGTGTTCTCTATGTACCTACAGTAATTAACTTGACCATAGGAGTAGTTGTCTTAACCTACAAATACAATGTCCGAGATATAAAGTGGCTAAGTTGGTTACACTATGAAATAACATACTTCCTAACAATTACATTGTCCGAATTAAAAAAATGTGTTTCAAGTCCTTATATCCAGGAGCGCATCTAACTTTTTGCCGAGGAGGGGGGTTCCTCTACCGCACCCCCAAAAAATTGCGTTCCAGCTATATAATAGTTAATTTTCTGTCTGCTGGCTCAGGACAAGACACTATACTGTTTGTTGCTTATATTACCGCGTGGCGATGATATTCTCGCCCCCATGATTGTGTTTGGTTGTGATTACATTCATCTAGTTGGTCATTTAAAGTAATAAATCACCACTTGTTCTGTCTTGTTTTCATGTATCAAAATGTCTATTTGATTTTTTTTTATGTGTTGCTACAATTTGAAGTGCATTATATCAGATCTCCTCAATAAACTAATTTACACATGAATTCTCTCGTAATTCAACCTCCTTGGGTCAAGCCAATACATTAGGGAAATAGACAACCATAAGCCCTTCAAACATTAAACTGAATGTGGTATCGTCCTTTCCAGAAGAAGTGAGCTCCTAATGCAGACTATATCGTAGACTAGAGGTCGAGACCCATTAGATCACTGGATCATAAGACACTGGATTCGGAGAGATTTACCTAAGAACTTGTGGGGTAATAGGGAATCACCTGAGCTGTATGAGGCGGTGCATGGTCAAGATACGACCGGTGGAAATCACGATACTACGTGATGCGGTGGCCCTAGTACTTTGTGCTGTCGAGTTAACACTTTCGGCGAAACAATATCACCACGGCGAGTTGTCACTGCCACAATACACTTCTCAAAAAGAAAGGTCACGTATAGTTTATTTACTTCTTGGCCTACTGACCTAATTATGGGGTCTACACGTGCAGGAAAAATGCATAGGACGCGGACTTGCATGGGACGTTTTGCTTACCGAAGATTTGGATCGAGCACTACGTGTTAACCATATGTGTAACGGAGAGGGATTCTTGACTCGCGTGTCTGGACTTGCTACGGTCAGGATTTGCAAAGTTTTCGGAACAGTCTTTGTCTTATAGTCAAGGCCTGCTAACTTTGTCGCGTGGCCTACGAAGGGTACAAGTTCCGTCTAGTCACATGTTTTTGGGCGCACTATGAAGACTATTGCTGCGATCTATGTGACTTCTGTCGATGACCACGGTGCTGCCTGGAATAAAGTCCTGGCTGTCGGGGACGCTGCCATGCTTGTCCTCTGCGTGGATGCAGGTGTCAGGTGCATCATACAGGGCGGTGAATCTGTTGGAGCAGAAGTTTCTACTATTAGGTGTTCTATTTGTATGGGAGAATTTTAAGAATTTCTGCATGGGGACAAGTGCACTGTAATGGCTGTCCTTTGAGTGGATGAATACTTTGATACCTGCCTGGTTGTTATTTCAGTGTGGCTTGATAGACTTTATCGTTGTATTAGCAAAGCCGTCTTCTGGAATAATGTTAATCTGATGTCCCAGAGCATTGCTCAGCTTGTAGGGATCAGATCTCCCATGGGTTTATTGTCGTTTCTGTTGTATAAATACTCCTCCTTATATACCTGGTAAGCTTTTTCGTGATGTTTTTTTGGGAGGAATCCCGAATAGTAGTCCGTGTTTGTGTCGGTCTCCTTCCATGTGACACTCAGTGACGAGAAAATGTCTTGTTTGGGACAATACCCTTGTGAGTATTTCCATAATTGACTGAAGGCATGTATCAGGCAATGACCGTCTGTGGGGTCATTGTCTGATACATGATTATTTAGGACCCCAGTGATTTTATTGTTTCCGTGGATATTTCGATTGTTATTTCTTGTCTCCGTGCTTGATTGTAGTTCCCTATATCAGTTGAAACGCGAGCCTGACTGAGGACGCGGCTGTAGAAACGTCCGTTCTTGGCCTGATTACTTATGATATAAGGCTCATTGATCGTATTTTGTAAATTGGTGGGGCTGTTGTGCAATTTGTCCACGAAGGGGTCGCCAAATGACCATTTGAATTAACTCATGTGGCTCCGGATGGGATTGGAGGAAGAGTGATGCTTCTTGCAGGGTGAGGTGGAAGGCACTAATTAAGCGCTGTTGTTACGAAGATAATAATGATGAAAAGACGCAGATAGTGTGTTCATGTTTTGGGGATGATGAAAGAGCATTGATTGGGTTCTGTTGTTGTTGTGTAGATTATAAACTGCTTGGATATTGCTGAGTTTCTAGCCTGGAGTCTATATACACTTGACCGGGGGGGAAATTATTGAGAAAGTTTTTGACGTGATTTTTATTCTAAAAGAAACACTGCAAGTACAGTTCGTCCAAAGACATGATAGTTATGAAGAAAACATGTGTGAACAGTACGTATGACTTTTTAGCATTCATCATCAATAATCTCTACCTAATTTGAGGTCGACTAGGATCATTATAGCCTAATATAAAAATACACCTAAACCTTAGAACGATGTCAGTTATGTCAGCAAGGTCTCCTGTCAGACTGGGAGGTTCATTTTCGAGTCATGATTTCCAAAGGCTCGACAGGTGAGAGAGAGCGCAGGGGGGCTTGAGAATTCCCACCGCGGATGAGCCTACAGAGATAAACAGAAAGGGGACACTTTACTTACAGTTTTGTTGAAGTCAAACTTATAATTAAGTAAAACTGCAAATATTTCACAGCCCTAAGCTTGTCTGCCACACAGCACTGTCGACCTTCATGCTATAAGAGAGCACTGTAACTATCACATTGTCTGGTAGCGTTAAGCGCGGGAGTAAAATGGCAGATCAGACTAGGGCGGTCCTGCCTGAGAGTGCACCACAGATGGCCACACTAGAGGTGCCAGTTGAGTTATTTTACGTCACGAGTTAATTAATAATTATTGTTTGTTCCCTTACACCTATACCAGGCTGGTACTAATTTGTGCCTACTTGTCAGTAATTGATTTTTTTTGTTGCTAACAAAAGTGTGACACAATGCTTAATTAAAACTTTCCTCTAATCGAGGACTTAGCATTCTCAGATCCTTGTAGCCGCACTAGGCGCTGATTGGGTCTCGCCTGGCTTTGCGGCGGGATTCCCGTCGTCAGAGGGAGACTGCCGTCAGAGGGACTGCAGTTGGCGTGCGAAGGGATTCCCGCCGCCGGAGGAAAACTGCATCTACGATACATTTCCAATGGAAGTTAATACAATGGTATAACATATAATACATTCATCTTAAAAGAAGTACATAATTTACAAGGGTGAATTTCATGTTAATTGTTGTGAGGGAGAGCAATGCAGGACTTGACTTCACGAGCCCTTACACTGCCCCTCCTTAGTGAGTTTCCTCCCCTCCCCTCTTTGCTGTCAGCGATATCGTGCCGGGGGGTTTTGTGTGTCGTCCACTCCTGTTGGTGACACCTGTTTTTGGGGGAGTTGTTTGTCGCGTCATCGGCATGCTGCTTTGGTGGCTGCATGTCTGCGGGCGCTGATGGTTCACTGAAGCGCACTCTGTGAAGCGTCACAGGTGTGCACTTGGAGAATTGCTTTGGTGCTGAGGTTACGCTCGAGCTGTCTTCTGCGGTCTCGGGTAGCATTATCGCTGCGGATCAATTTTAATACCTTTCCGCCTCATTTGACAATGCGGAATGGACCTTCGTAAGGTCTGGTCAATATCCGCTGTACCGAGTCAACACTGATGTATGCATGCGTGCACGTTTGGAGCGTTGGGTCGATTTTGCCCTTGATTTGGGTCCATTTTGGAGCCCTAAATTTAGCGTTTGCCATGGCGTTGAGTAACTTGATCGTGCATTTGTTTCGTTGCATGTTAGTGTGGTTCGAGGGGTCTACTAGGTCCCCTGGTACATGCAGTGTGCTGCCGTACAGCATTTCAGCGACAGAGCAGTCGAGCTCTGTCTTCGGGGCTGTGCGCAAGCCTAACAGAACTAGCGGGAGGTTTGTGTGCCAATCTTGCGGATTTTGTTTGCACTTCAGACTTGACTTGAGGGTTCTATGGAATCTTTCGATGACTCCTTTTGCCTAGGGATGATAAGCTATCGTTCGGATTATTCAGATACCGAGTAGCTTACATGAAGTAGTTGTCAATTCCCCTTCGAAATTTGCTCCACTGTCAGTCGTCAATGTTTTGGGTACCTCGTAGCGGGCTACCCAGTTCATTAGAAACGCTTAGACTACGGTTTCTGCGGTTGCGTCCACTATTGGAATTGCTTTGGGCCATCTGCTGTATTTATCTATTATAGTAAGTAAATAACGGTAGCTATTGCTGTACGAAAGCGGACCAACGATGTCCATGTATATCGCCTTGAAACGGTCTGAGACTGGTACAAACTGTTGAAAGAGTGCCTTATTGTGGCGAGTTATTTTGGCCGACTGATAACTTTGACACGTTTGAGCTTGTTTGCAAATGGTTTGGCTCATTTGGGGCCAAAACGCTTTAGCTTTAATCATTTGAACAGTTCGCTTGATGCCGGGATGGGCGAGGTCGTGCTGAGACCTTATGTACCGTTTGCGCATTGTTATCGGAATGAAGGGTCTTAGCTGGGGCTGTGACATTTCGTAGGCAATGCCATTTCTGCAATCTAGTTTATATGGGTATTCTTTGCCTTTTTGGAATGACTCGAATTGCTCGTCGATCATGGATTTTAATTCCTCGTCGTGGAGGTGCGCGTTGGCAAGTTCTTCGAGTGTTATCGCTGGGTCCAAGACCGCATTCATCGCTGTTGCCGCCCTACTGAGCGCATCGGCTACTATGTTTTCTACCGCAGATGTATCGCACGTCCGAAGTGAACTCAAGAATGTAGGACAGGGGTCTCGCCTCGCGGGGGGAGTGTTTGTCCAAATTTGAAGCTTGCATCGCCTTTGTTATGGGCTGATGGTCGGTTTTGAGATTAAACTGTATCCCTTGAAGCGCTTGTTTGAAGTGCTTTATTGCAAGGTACGCTGCGAGTAGCTATCGGGAGAACGTCGAGTATTTGATCTCGGTCTTTGTGAAACGCTTGTTAAAGAATGCTAGAGGTTTTACTCTCAAATCTACCGCTTGTTGCAGGACCGCTCCTACCGCAGTCGCTGACGCATCTACTAAAACGGATAAATGCGCTGATGCTGTTGGTAATTTCAAAGCAGTGTAGTTGACAAGATGAATTTTTATGAGCATGAACGTTTTCTCTGCCTCGGGTGTCCACGCTACTATAGTTGATGTGCCTTTTCGCTTGGGCTTTCGCAGGTCATTGAGTGGTGCTATTATTTCAGCTGCTTGGGGCAGGAACTAGTGATAGTAATTTACCATGCCCATGAACCTTCTCAAACCGTACATGTCCGCCGGTTTTGGGTAGTCTTTGATGGCTGCGACTTTGCTCGGAAGCGGTTTGATGCCTTCTCTGCCGATTTGATGACCCAGGAATTCGAAATTTTCCTGGACGAATTTGCACTTTGCCATGTTGATGACTAGGCCGTGCGTTTGGAGGCGTTTGTACATAGCTTCAATGTGGCAGTAATGGTCGTCTTCGGTTTCGCTTGTTATTAACACGTCATCTACGTACGCGTATGCATTGTCGATGCCTCTGAAAACTTCGTGCATGAACCTTTGGAAGGTTTGGGGTGCACCTTTAAGGCCAAATGCTAATCGAGTATACTCAAATAACCCAAATGGTGTTGTGACAGTGGTTTTACGTATGTCCGCTTCGTTGACGGGTATGGCATAATAGGCTGACTGGAGGTCTGATTTAGTGAAATATTTCGACGCGCCTACTTGTACTGCGAAATCATGAACGTGAGGAATTCCGTATTTATCATCCTTTGTTGTATAATTCACACGTCAAAAATCGATTGTTGCCCTCCATCTCTCTTCTTTCGGCACTAGATGGAGCGGAGCAGCCCACGGGCTTGCTGAAGGGCGGACGATCCCCAGCCGAAGTAATTCCTCAAACGTTTCTTTAGCTATGACGAGTTTATCCGGGGCTAGTCGTCTGGGCCTGATGAATAGCGGTGGCCCTTTCGTTGGTATGTATTGGACCGTGCTGTGAGGCGGGCAATGTTTTAACGTTTCCGGCTCGGTTATAACGGAGTATTTTTTAGTAGCGCCCTGGACCTGTCCGGTATTTGGTCGCCGGCGCCGACTATTTGCATCGCAGCATCGAGCCGGGCTCGCGTGGCGTTCGTAGTGAAGCTGGTCGTTGGATCGAGGAGTACCATGTTTTTTAAATTGATGGTGAGGCCATAGTGGCTTATGAAATCTATGCCTAGAATTAGCATGGCTACATTAGCTTTGACAAAATCCAATTGAAAATCTCTACGGAGTCCTAACTCAATGATTAGAGTTTTGCGGCCGTAAGTGGCGATGTTGCTGCCGTTCGCAGCTGTTAGCACCGCATCTGCACCCTGGGTCCTGTTGCCTGCAGTCGCTGGTAGGCAACTGAGGGAAGCTCGTGTGTGGACAAAAAATTGAATGCGCGTCTTTGTACAATGGACCCTCATCGTTGTAATTTTTTCTTTGAGTTTCGCCGAGTCTCTGCCGCTGGCCACATTTAGGTCTCGGGTTTGGCGTTTCCCAAAGTCCAAGTGCACGGTAAATCGCACTTTGTTGCCCTCGAGCCAAATTTGTAGTGATACCAACACGTATCGAATTCAGAGTCATCACGGGGTTTTGAGCGGCTCCGTTGCGGCGATTTTGAGCGATCAGTGCGCTCTCTGCCGCGGCCTTCGCCTCCCCGTCGGACTGATTGCTCTAGCTTTTCGCGCTTCGCGGCTAGAGAGAGTTGTTTGAGAACGTCACTTAGCTGAGTTATTTTGCTCTGTGGTATCGTCGCTGGCGTTGATGGCTTTAATGACATCGGAACGAAGTTACACGCGTTAACGCTGTTCGTTGCCGGTTCGCAGATTTTAGCTATCGACGGGCCGCTTAGTGCTTCAACATCCATGATTCGGTCAACCTGAAGAGCTAGTTTCTCTAGGCTAAGCTCGTCTACTGCTAACACAGGTATTGTTGTCACATTTGATGGAAGTCTCTGGAGGAAGAGCGTCTTGAGGAACGTTTCGTCGGGCTTCGCTGGTACATCAACTAATGTCAGCATTTGACGTAGGAAAGCTGACGGCTTTCTGTCGTCAAGCTCTTTGCTACTTAACAACTTCCCGATGCACTGTCGGGACGAAAGTCCGTAACTGTTTTGCAGCTCTGTTTTGAGTGTTTCGAATGGATTATCCTTGGGAGGGTTTAAAATGATGTTTCGTATTTTGGCTGCGATGTCCGGTTTTAGCGCACCTACCACTTCCTTAAATTGGACCAACGGGTCCGAATTTAAAGCAGTAAAGGATACTGAAAAGTACCCATTTTTTCCAGCAATAACTGAAAGATACCAGAGAGTATTCTTGAAAAGTTGTTGCTGAAGCAGCTGACCCCAACTAAGAGGCTCCGTCTCTAGGGCCAACGCGAAATACCCTAACTGTCCCTGAGGCTCTGTCTCACTAACCAACTAACCTGGGAAGACCAATTCTCTGTCTCCAGGAGAGTATATATTTCCCGCCTCGAGAAGGCCCAAACCTACGGGGAGGTCATTAGGGTAGGGACCTCGGGCCGAGAGTAGAGGCGGAGATCCTCCTGGAGATAACATAACAGAGTATTATTTCTTCTTCTGTGTCTCTATTAACAAACTAACCTTGGCTCTACTTGTGATCTGAAGCGTGGCGGAGTGAAGGAAGGAAGGATGCCTCAATTCGGGAAGCTGTTTTTGAGGTTTTCCAACCCCAAGAAACCACCGGACAAGAG
>SDVV010024737.1:0-10847 GCA_016164225.1 Gammarus roeselii
ATTATAAATAGCTACATAGCTATATAATATGAGATTTTGTGTATCAATGCATTTTATATTTATGGATATAAAAGTTCCATGGAATTTGAAGGGCTGAATGATGTGAGATGGAAGAAATAATAAATAGTTGGTTACAAAGATAGACCTCATTCATTAATTTAACGTTTTGTTCAGAACATCCCTGCACCAAGATTGTATGTTAGCTAGCTATATAGCATGAATGTACACATTTACATTTCATCCAGAAGTTTAGCTGTGAACATACAACCATACAAACTTATTTAACTACATACAATTTGAAAAAATTTAGCTGTAAACATACAACCATACAAATTTATTTAACTACGTACAATTTGATTTAAATAAAGTTTAAAAACGCGAAATTAAAAATAAGATCTATCTTTGTAACTGATAGCTAGTACATAACTACATTGTTTATAATGACTTACTAGGGATTTACCCAATTTTCTTCAAACAAAGACTAAACCAAAAGTATTTGCCAAGTAGCTAGAAGCCATTTTAAAATATTGGTATTGGTCTGAAATGCAGTACTAGTGTAACAGCCAAAATAAAGGTTTGGAACATCTATAGTCCTTGATTTGATCATCAGGATGATATTTTTTTGTGGGGCATATTATTGCATTACTATGCAATCAATTATATGGGGGCTCATTCATGTGTCATCACAAAGAAAATAAGAAGTTAGCTATGACCATGTTAATTTACCTTTTAAATTAGGCAATATCTTAAATTTGGTACGACACACCTTTCCTTGGTATTAGAATGTAGGGATTCAAGTAATTTAATATTAATCAGGTATAATTTGGTCAAGTCAGGTACATCAACTTATTAGCTCTGACAATTTAGCATTACATTTATATCAATGGATATTGTTGGAGGACAATCTTTCTTCTATAGTGTTAAATACATCATGACAAAAATAAAACATTACATTCCACTATTGATTTTTATAGAAGTACTGGGTAGGTAAAATAAGTTGGGTCAACTGACACTCAACTAATTATGACAAACAGTTTGTGTGATTGTGGTGATACAACATATAACCATGGAAGTTGGTCACACAAATCACTAAATTGAAACTAATCACATACATTAACATAACAGGTAACTTATGCAGGAAAAAAAGAGCTATTAAAATGCAACAACATTTATAAAGAGATATCTGATGTCCAAATTTGGCCCATACTCATAAATGACCTGAGACCAAAACTTTCAGTGTAGCTCTACTCAATACAATAAGTGATATTTTGCACTTTTTTGTTCAAACATGTGGTTTTTAGCTTGGCTTGAAACAAAAACAAAAGCTACACCTCCTACAAGCCATTGTACAGATTTAATCAACAGTGTGTAATTCATTTAATACCTGCTATTGCTAGTGGTGTATAATGAATTGACAGTGGGTCATTTTACCAGGACATTAGTTTGGTCATCCACAATGTTCATCTGACACTGGTCTCTATGCAAAGTGTTTGACACTTTGCTATTATAACAGAAAATAAAAAAAAGGTTTATGTACATAATTATTTGACTTTCTTACCATTATGGTTGAAAACCCACAATATTCGAAATAGCTCATATAAATTGTCAGATTTCTTGGTAACTTGTTAATTAGTCGCAGGTATTTACAAACAATAAACAAAGATGAGTAATAAAGGGCAGCTTGCAGCTGTTTCCAGTCTAGACAGTGATATGCCTTCTTGCATATCAGTTCAAACAGTCATAAAATTTGATGATATTTCCAATATAGCTTCTTCAATTTTCGACATGGTTTTTGATATTCTAATAAAAAAGTTAGAACAGTCAATACTCCTCCTCTTATGAGGACTAGCAATTATTGAAATTATTTTATGATTTAAGAAATGCATTTGAATGAAAATCTAATTTTATTTAAGTATTTTCCAACAGCTTTTGAATCATGAATTTCATGTGAAGATGGTTACAAAAATGTAGGAGATGAATTAAAAGAAACAAATGTTACAAAAAATGCACAAAAAAGGGAATCGAATGTTCTTTTTTTTTTCAATCATAATGCTTCATAAGAACTTTCAAATGATGGTAAGGTGCACCTCACACTCAACCAAACTTAGCCCTATTACGTTAAGGGGACAAGGCGGGAGACCTTGAAACACTCACTCTGGGTTAGGAATGCAGTCTAAGGTCAGTGTAAGCAGCAGGGCCCAACAGTGTAACTGGTTTACCCTTGCTGAGTCATAGAGACGACCATCACACTTCTCAACAATCTCCACTAACGCCTATCCAATGCACACTCTCTCACAACCTCCACACTCATATCTCTCCCTCCTAACGCCTGCCTCATACCATCCATCAACCTGAACTTTGGTCTACCTCAAGGCCTCTACATCCACTCACCTCTGTCTTCATTACCCTTTTCACCAAACTCTATCACCCAACCTCACCAAGTGCTCATACCATCTCAGAATATGTGAATCTACTACGTCCTCTGACTGCATGCCATAATAATTTGAAAAGTGATATTTTTGCCAAGTGATATTTTTTGATAAAGGCATTTACAAAACCACTTGACTACTTAAAAAATATGAATTAAAATATAACTTTTGTTACTTCGATTTTCTCAATAAAAAGCTATTTCTCTATAATGTAGTAGGAGCCATATGGTTTAAAATTATACTCCTGATTTCTATTCAAATGAATCTTGAAGAGAAAACATTACAGTGACGTATTTATGAGAGAATCTTGATAACATTCCTTGAACAGTTTCAGACCGATTTTGACCTTGTGTCTTTAAACCTTAGTCGGGAATTTCGAAACTTTCTAGTTTCTTGACTGTCCCAGAGTTTAAAGGTAAAAATCTGGCTAAAGGTCTGTTAGGTGCAGCGTGGCGTCTCCTGCCCCTGGCGGTCCAAATGTTTGCTAGGTACAGAGTGGAGTCTCCCGCGCCCAGCTGTCGAGACCGGCTGAACTTCGAAACCCCCAATCCACTTATAAAAGCGAGGTCTGCCGAGCTCCGTCATTCACGAGGGCTACCAAAAATGCTTACCGTAAGGAGTGCATTGTTAAGATAGCAGGGGGAGGAGGAGGCCCCATTTGGCTCTTACTACATTACAGAGAAATAGCTTTTTATCAAGATAATCGAGATAACAAAAACATAGTAAATCCCATCATGTAGCACAAGCTGGCCGATGCCAGAAGAGCACAGAAGTTGGAAGGATCAGCTGCATCTTAACCTGGGTGTTCCCAAAGAAGTGCTTGCCGTGTAAGGAATGATGATCCAGTTGTATAAATGGGGGTAGTGACTGTAATCATAGGCCAGTACAAGTATTGCTTGGGGCCTATTCCAGCTAATATACTAGCTCCTAACGCCAAATAATAAGCGGGCTAAGAGAATGAGCACCCAAGTAGTATTTGTAGTATTTATGTCCATCAATATCTACTGCCTTCTAGTATGAGTGAATGAACAGCCAAGTAATACCAGTAGAATCCTCAATATTGAAATGTCTACCATGTGTACCATAGCTAACATGGCAACCTTGCCGTACACAGAGTCGGATCAAGTAAATATATACTAAGGAATCCGACTTAATCCTTTTCCTGAAGCCGTAGCATTGAGTACCCTCATAACGATTTAGTAAGATAACCAATACACGTACCCTATAATATGTACGACATTACGCTAGCGTAATGTCACAAACCTTGGAAGCGACAGGGCCGATCTACTTGGTTCTCAATGAGACGCAAGGTTGGTCAGGCTTCTCCACTGTCAAGAGGTACGTGTGCCCGAACACGTGAGGCAACTTCCAGAACTCCTTGGATATGAAGTCTTGGAGAGGGACCCCACGCGTCCAAGCGAGAGATGAGGCAGGCTTTCTGCCGTCGTGAGCTTTAGTGAAGGCGTGCGGTGTGGCCACATTGATAAACGAGCAGATGCAATGCCCCACTGATGACGCCTTCAGTGGTTTGCCTGAAGTAAGATGGATGAATAACAAGTCATTATTCGACGGACATCGTGCTACGTAGGCTTTGAGTACGGTCCTCGGGCACAGGCTGTGAGCCCGGCCATTCGGCAGCAGTGAGGCGACAGAGCTAAAAGGTGGCGTGTGGGTGAGGGTCTGGCTACCGTACAGAAACTTGACATTGGTCAGAACGAACGCGCATGGCGGGATCTTGGAGAAATGTAGTCCCGTGCGTGACGTTGCTGCAAACTCAGAGGCGCTGTTTCCTGGTGCGAGAGAGAGCGACGAGAAACAGAGTTTTCTGAGAGGGCACCAATACTGACGTCGTCTAAGAAGTGAAGCGAATGGGGGGCGAGGATGTCGAGAACCGGCCCCAGCTTCCACTGCGGCATGTAACGTCTTTGTGGTGGGTTCTCGTGAAACTGGGCATATGCCAGTTACTTAAAGATCGCCTCGCGGGTCGTGACACCAAACCAACGAATGAGAGGCAAATGAAGGGCATTTCTGTAAGCCAACTGTACCAGGAATGAGCTGCTTTTGCTTGCCGGCAGTGCAGGAACTTCAATAGAGTGGCCTGGTTGATGGACTGCGCCTGCATGGCACGTAGCCACGCTTGGAAACAAGTCCAGCAGCTTTGATAACGGCGTTGTGTGGACTGCCTGTGCGTGTTGACCAGGGTGTCTGCAAGCAATCTTTTGTGTTTGATAGTGAGCACCGTTGTGAAAAACTTAGTGCGAGATAACTCGAGAAGAGTCGTGATGTTTGAGGCACTTCCCTGCCTTCGACGCGCTGGGACGCGTCGGTGGGGGGCAAAAAGTCGCTGTAGAACGCGACGACCTTGGGCCCCCACAGTGCGTTAAGGTGGTCGGGCCCAACGAGGACGCCGCTGTAGCGGTACGTCTCGAACTCGTGGAGCACCTGGAGGGTCAGATTGTAGCGAGGGAACAGGTATATTTCTCTTCACTGAATCCAGTCGCATTGGAGGGAAACCACGAAAGCTGATCGTGAGTGATGAAACGGAGCTGCAAATAGTGAGAAGTTGTGGTTTACTGGATGCGCGAAGAGATCTGTTTGCTTCGTCCCGAGCAGAGTAGAGAGGCGGGCGAAGCCTTAAGGCGTCGGAGTCCACTCCGTTTCTACTGGTAGGAGGCGTGAGAGTTGATCGGCCCAGACGTTCTGCGGTCCGCAACGTGAAGGAGGGTACTATTAAAGTTTTCCACCATCTCGTCACAGGATATATGTTGCGGTGGTAGAGGTGTTGTTGTATAAGCGGTGAATGATTGCCAGTTGGCTTTACACATTACGTATCATTGAGCAGTAGAAGTATCTTCAGGATGGAAAGTAGTGATGGTAATGGGGAAGTGGTAGGGCTCCTGTAGGGCTCTTCCAGCACTTGCCAGGCAATGTCTGGGAAGGGGTTTGGGCTGACCGCCCACGAGGGAGCCTACACGAGTCAGGCAGGCCAACTCCATCAAGATGCCATGCCTTGCCTGCGGTGGCAGCGTCTGGGGCTGCGGCCCCAGCTAAAGTCCCTCAACCCGCCCTGTTTCATATCCTCGCCGGTGAGGATTGCACCTTGTGCGCCTTCTCTGCGGTGTTGATGTGGAGGCAGCCTGTGTGCTGCCCAGCCTTCGGGGCCACTACGCTGCGATGACACCAGAGCCACGACATATACACTGCATTGTTTTTCATAGACAAGTGAACAATCCACATCATTTCTCCGCTACAAAACATTCCTGTTCCCCATGAGGTTATCCCTGCATGCGTCTGTGGGTTGCAGTGTGGCTGAGGGACATGAACACGCTGCATATTTCAATGTTCTGGTGCCCACAATCAAAATTAAACCGCACGGGTGGCCATTTGTTAACTGCCACACAACTCACAAAGGTAATTCAGATAGCAACAAAAACCCTCACCCCACAACCAAGCCGGCCACCCATTTCTCGTCTCCCACCAACTTCACCTCAACACGCGCGTGTCCCTGTGTTTTTGAGGGTTTTGGGCGGTTTGCTGGCTATATAGCTACCCACTATATACCCATAAATGAAGTGGGCTATATACCCACTCGAAAAAGATTGTTTGTACAGCCCCAGGAGAGTTTTCTGGAGACAAACTACTATTGGATAATAAGTTTGGGTTAGTTTCAATAGTTCAGCCTCATTTCCATGATATCCTCTGATGTTCCATTGCAGGACGAGGATATCAGACATTGTGGTTCAGGTTAAAGAAATTCAAGGTCTAGGTTTGAGTTGGTAAGGTCTAATTATATATCGCTTTTGTATACTGTGTCAATCATGGCCTGTTGACTGCGCTCAACGAGTATCGCTGGAGCTTCTCTTTTGGCTTTGAGTCAATCAAGAATCATTTCCATTTGGATCATCATCGTTCAGGTCGGAGCCAGTGCGCTTAGCACTGGTAAGCGGTAAGCAAGTTTCTCCAACCTGAGGTGATGATGGAGTAGGGTGGGTATCTCTCAATACTGTGTTCGGCGCATTTCCTTTTGGATTAAAATCTGGAGCGGCAAAGCAAGGCAGAGACGAAGGAGCATTTGGGGCCCTAATAAAGGCACCATAATGAGATCTGAGCTGAGCAATAACCTGGCTTGTCTGCGCGGTTACCAAGGGGAATCTTGATTGTGCTTGGAGTAAGGCGAGTTCAAGCATTGGTGACAGATTCTGGATTTTCGTCTAGTGTGGCTGGCGAGGAGCGCGTTGAGGTGGCTGTGTTTCTCGGTGTGATGCTGCCTTCAATAAAGACAGGTCGTCGTCTAGATTCAGGTCTTGGACTCCCATTGCACGTCGATCAGCAAGTGATGGACGGGGCGAGGTGGGAGTGAGGGAAGGTATCTCCCACGAAATTTCCGAGTTTCTGGACAGTGCTGTCGTCGTGGGCTTCCTTGATTTCGAGGAGGATGAAGGGCCATCGTGTTGTAGGTTGGAAGGAACCATGGTTACAGGTGTTCCCGCAGTCACTGCAGCAAAGCTAGCAAGCGGGCAGATAAATTTGGCAGTTACTTGTCTCTTGACTTCGGGGTAGGAAGGGCGTTCTCTTGCTTGAACAGCAAGTATCTCCTTTTCGAGTCTGTAATAGAAGCATTGGCGTGATGACGCAGGATGGTCCTCTGGACAGTTTGTGCATTTAACAGGTCGATCACAATTGTGGCCATGAGCGTCCTTACCACAGCGGAATCATATACTTTTCATTTTCCTCAATCGGCAGGCATCACTTCCAGACCAAACTTTTGGCAGTTGTAGCAGCGTCTGGGATTAGGGATGTATTCTCGAACCGAGCACTGTGTCCAGCTTATGTGGACATCAGGACGCAGAGAACAGAGCTTGAAGGTGAGAAAGTAGACACCAGTGTAACCCTCAACTCCGCTTTGCCGTCGTTTCACCCTGTATATCTTGGTGACTTGCTGATCCGCAAGTTCAGTAAGAATATCGTCCTCAGAGTGGTTTGGTCTGTTTTTTTCAATAGATGGTTCTTTGTATCATGTTGAGAGTAGGGTACTCATCAACTTTTACAGGTATATTATTTAGTTGTTTAGGTCTTGAATGTTCCTACTTTTCTCCTCATCTTTCACCTCCACCAGGAGGGAGCCACTCTTAAGCTCACTGATGCGCTTCGGAAGTCCCCCCCCAGTGCAGCGCGGAGTCGTCGATTAGCTTGTGTAGTATAAGTATTGACCAGGTTCTCTCCCAAGATTGCCTTGACGATAAAGAACTTAGTGAAATTTTTATTTTAAAGAAAATTTTCAAATATTTTCTGATTTTCAGCATATATATTGTTCATGGGGTCGTACACGATTGCGGTGGCTTCTCCCCGGCTTGCGTCAGGGAGCAGAATGTACTGCACCCGCGTTACAGTCGTGTGTCATGTTTCCAAAGTCCACCCTACCAGAAGTGGGCAAAGGGTGCTGTTGACTAATCATCTCTCCATCAGGCAGCCTACGATGGAGGGGGTTTACGTCCACTACATGGGGGCGACCGCCGGGTGATGGCGGTGCTGAAGAGCGTCCACCAGATGGTAAGGCTGATCTGTTGTTATCTTGCAATAACCGTTGTTGTTGTTGTTGCTGTGATAGCGGTTGTTCAGAAGAGTTGTCCAATGGAGAAGTCTGGGTCGTCAACATTTGCTTAATTTCTATTTAAGAATCCATGCGAGTTTGAGGGAGCCCCTCAACATGACCACGCCCACCTCGGAAGGATTATAGCATGTGTTTTCTGGCTCTTTCAACAAGCTCCACTTGTGAGCTAGGTGAGGTTCGTTTCACCCTGCAACACAGTATTCCAATGGTTAAGCCAAACCTTCCAGCAGCTCTACTTCAGCAACAGGTTTGCTGAAGGTTGTCCCACCCCCTGGTTCACCACATTGCAGAGGCCTGATGCAGTCACATCATTTACAGTATTATCCATCGTCAACTTTGCTACTTTGGCCATCTTGATATCTGGCGAGTATAGATTCAAGAAAACATGAATAAAAAATAACAAAAAAAAAGAGAAACAAAAGGATAACAAACAGCCAAGGTGGTAAGGAAAACAAGTAAAGTTAAAATGATGATAATGAAGTAGAGTAAAAAAACTATAAAAAAATGAACTAAAACAAAACAAAAACACTGAAGGAAAGTTGATGAGAGAAGAAAAGTGATAAATTAATGGAGTTTCAACAAAACAAACAAGGTAATAGGAGTAACCAAGGTGAAAGCATAACCAGGAAAGGGTAGAGGAGGAGAGATAGTGATGAGTAAAAGGGTCCAAAAGGAAAATAGGGTGTTCACCCCCAGGTTGGATCGTGACCCCGTGCGTCCTGTGAACCAGTAGCTTTAGCATGGGGACCCAGATTCAAGCTCCTTTAAATTGGGAGGCTCTGTCTTGTTGCACAATATCTGTTCCTGCACGCCGCAAAGGTAGGACTGCCTGGAGGCGCTGTCATGGCCGAGGTGTATGTTGCACTCAACTGACCTGGATACATGACCTTCGGAATAAACCAGAGTGCCCTAGGCACTAGGTATGAAGGTCATTGTTGGGCACAATGCGAGCCTGTGACGTTGTCATCTGATGACTCGCGATCGCTCACCTGTCGCTGAGGTGATTTTGTGTGACTGTAAATTTGGTGTCTATAAAATTTTGTATCAACAAAATTTGTGTAGACAAAATTTGTGTAGACAAAATTTGTGTCGACAAAATTGTCGACAAAATTGTGTCGACAAATTTTTGCCAAAATTCATGTGTCGACAAAATTTTTGCATGGACAAAATTGTAACATGTCGAGAAATTCATGGATACAAAATTTTTATGTCAACAAGATTAGTGTGTTGACAAATTGTGTGTTGACAAATTATGCGTTGACAAATAATGTGTTGACAAATAATGTGTCGACAAATAATGTGTCGACAAATAATGTGTCAACAAATAATGTGTAGACAAATTATGTGTCGACAAATTATGTGTCGACAAATTATGTGTCGACAAATTATGTGTCGACAAATTATGTGTCGACAAATTATGTGTCGACAAATTATGCGTCAACAAATTATGCGTCAACAAATCATGCGTCAACAAATTATGCGTCAACAAATTATGTGTCTACAAATTATGTCAACAAAATTTATGCGTTGACAAAACTTGTTTGTCGACAACTTGGTGTGTCAACAATTTTAGTGCGAGGACAAAATGGTTATCGACAAATAATGGATTGACAAAGTTTTGCGTTGACAAAGTTATGTGTCGACAATATTTTGTGTTGTCAAAATTTTGTGTCAACAAAATTTGCAGCGACAAAACTTTGTGTTGACAAATTTGTTGTGTTGACAAATTTGTTGTGTTGATAAATTTATGTGTCGACAAATTTTGAGTAGCGACAAAATTGGTGTTGACAATTTTATGTACAATTACAGACACTAGGCCGCATCCCCCAGAAAGTGAGGTGGCCGACGGCACGGCGCACCTCACACCCTCATATGCTCACACTCACACATCTTAGCTCTAATGTGCTAAAGGGTCCAGCCGGTACCCGCGCAACATACGTTATAGGTCACGAGTGCAGTCCGAGGATCCGTTGTCAGCAGCAGGGCCCGACCGTTTTCACTGGTTTACCCCCGTCGCGTCATAATGGCCGCCCTCCACCCACGACCATCCCGACAACATGATGCCAAGGGCGGGAAAGCACATCAGAGCAGCGTCAAAATCAACCATTCTCCACTCACGCCTGTCCATTGCATGCTCTCTTACCACCTCCACATTCGTGTCTCTCCTTCCTAACGCCTGCTCCACACCATCCATCCATCCACCCAAACTTTGGTCTACCTCTAGGCCTGCGATCGCTCGCCTCCTCAGTCATCACCCTTTTCACCAATCTCCCTTCATCCATTCCCTCCCATGTGCCCGAACCATCTCAGAACACGCGAATCCACCATGTCCTCCAACTTCTTCACCATCCCTGTTCTGATTCGAACCACGTCGTTGGTGATCCGGTCTCTCATAGTTACTCCAGCCATGCTCCTCAAACATTTCATCTCGAGAACATTCAACCTACTTCTCTCCTCTGCTCTCACCCCCCATGTCTCAGTTCCGAAGAGCACAGTTGAGACAACAACACCCTCATACAGCCCTCTCATTGCTTCCATCTCCAACGTCCTACAGCTCATTACACTCTTCAGTGCACCCAACACTTTACACCCCTCCCTCACTCGCGCCTTCACTTCAGTTTCCACTAGTTCAGTTATCTCCACATGGGAGCCCAGATACCTAAAACACCGAACTTCCTCCAAGAGCTCTCCATTTAAGGGGACACTAATTTTGCTTGCATCAACAGTCCTCGAGCATCTCATTACTTTACTGTTACCCACGTTCACTCGAAGCCTCCTCCTCTCTCACACTCTACCAAACTCAGACT
>SDVV010024738.1:0-12536 GCA_016164225.1 Gammarus roeselii
ATATTTATAGTACGCGATCCATGTTCATGTTTATTAAATTGAAGACATTCAAACGCTACACATCAATGTATCGTGTAGCCTTCCAAATTATTTTAAGATATTTCCGAGTGAAATATCTTCATGCTATTTACCTGAACTGTGAATTTTATTACTGATGCATGAATGTGTACTTTGGTGCTCCACAACATTGTTATGTTATACACTATGGGAAACAAATAAACTCCCATTTAATTTTCACGTGACATAACCTTAAATTAACTCGCAGTTTCCCGCAACTCCCGCTTAATGTAACAGCGTTTGTGCATATTCAGGCATGATTGTCGCCAAGGCACATGAACACTTGAGATTTCACTATGGCTTTCTTATTGAACCGGTTCATAATGATATCACGCGCTCCATCATGTTATTGTAATTAGGCAAAGAGGAACAAAAAATTGATTGCGATCACCTCGCAACTAGGAGCGAGTAGGGTAACGACCTTGTGCTCGAGACTGAAAAACCCCATGAACCTTAAGTATTGAACCACTCTGACCTGCATGTCGAAATTTTCCTTGACTACAAAGTGAAATTTGATTTTATTACAAACTCCGTGCTATTTTCCGTTAAACATTCAAATCAACAAAGGAAGGCACGTAACAACTAAAATAAAGTGCTGTTACATAATCTGCGATACGATGGTCCATGGAAGGTCACTCATGAATAAATTCTTGGCGATATGTTATCAACAATTCAACCATTAGTTTGAAAACAGATCATAAACACACCAAACAGAGGATCCCATGAGAAATAGGGAACAGCAATCACCGAACATACTATTTTATGTACAGCAATACAATTCAATTATAAATGTTCTATCCAATAATCTGACACAATTAACAGTAAAATAATTATTTGATAACAGTAAGTAAATTTTTTGTTCGGTGTTCAAAGTATACAGGAACACATGATACAAAGAAAAAAGTAATTTTTGAAAATAAAAGCAGGAAAAAGTTAACATAAAACTATTTCCTGTTCCATGACTGTCATGGTCGACTGGTTATCGTTCCCGACGGAGGTGCCAGGGTCTGGTGCTAAGAATAACAAGTTTGAGCCCAGCAAGGGTACGGCGATCATGGAGGGAGGAGATTTTGTGCTTCCCCCCTCGTGACTGCCGAACTTGCGTCATCTTCGTTATTAGTGGGATACGGATGTAGGTATATTTATATACCAAACAGTTGAATATTTTTTGTTATAAGTATTGTCAATTGCAGTTTTTAGATGTAACAGCATTATGGCAAATTAGGAGGAGAAAAGGGGTAGGCTAGTATCGAAATTTGGTATACTGTATTAGAGAAGGAAGATGCGAGTTAACATGGGCAGTAGTAAAATGATTGGATGTTTGAGGAATGACTTACGATGCACAAATACAATAATGAGTTAACGACACTGTGAGTTAATGACACTGTGTTAAGGACACTGTGTGTTAATGACGCTGTGAGTTAATGACACTGTTAGTTAATGACACTATGAACCCTAGGGCAGAGTATTCGAGATTGGCTCCATGCTTAGAGGTTTCTGGGAAGGGAATCGCTTATAGTCTAATTGAGATTGACGTACAACTCACGAATATTAAAGAATATTCATTTCGCTACAATCATCTTATTCTATTCCCTGACTAGGCTCATTATTTGAATAACAAAAACGTTACTAAAAATTACAAAATAAAGCTGGTAATAATTGAGAAAGAAATAAGTTTTTTCAACCTTCTGCTCTGTAGTGATAGTTTAATAAGATAGTCTTTGATTATTTTGCCCGAGACACACGAGCTCGCAATCACGGAGCTGGTAGAGGCGAAAAAAATGTTTCATATATACAAACTGTCCCCCCTATACAGTTGGCGGAATTGATGAATAATTTTACGAATAATAAAAATTACTTCAACTGACAGTTAAATCAGTTATCCTTCTCGGATAAGGCGGAACTGGAGAGCTTCTGGAAAAAGTAAATCCGGTTTTATCCGGGGATTGAGGAGGATGTATGCGGATCCACGGTCTGCATAGAAATACTTCATCAACTTCATCAAATGAGGTAAGTGTTTTGAGGGGGTGAATAATATTAAATCACAAATAGTCATCTTCCACATATACAGTCGCTGCACATTTATTCCAAATTTTCAACGTATCCGTCATTGCTAAACCAAATAAGGCAAAAATGTCCCAATGCAACGTCTCAGATATTAGGCCTGCAATTAATGATACACGATATGAGATGGTAACAGAATGTATGGTGTTAGTTTATGATCATTTGGTAAATTTTGTTTAAATATTTATAGATTTTTCAAAAATGTATTATCTCTGATATCAATATGGCATGCATTATCTAGCATTTGGCATCAGTATTTTCTGAGCCACCGTTCATTAAAATTATTCAGATGAGTTTGACAAAAATCGCATAGCATTTTCTGTGTCTTTAATGAGATCATAAGGAACAAATTTTGATTAAACGGGCTATCCTGATTCATTCAACATTCCTGAATGAACGGTCCAAATCGACCAAACATGCGCTCTACTCATTTCGTAGCCGAACATTATAGAGCACTACATGCTTTCAACCCTCTCATCATGTATGAAATCGGCTCCTCATTTTGAAGGACATATTGGGAAGTGGATCTTGGTTTAAGTCTACCTCTTCGTTCGACGTCATCTTAGGGCCATCCTAATTACTTAGATGGTTCACGATATAATACATGTTTCAGTTACATCTTAAATATATAATGGGACGTTCAAAATTAAATCATGTTTTCCGTTGTGCTCTGTGATTTCTCGAGAAGTCCTACATCATTGTGTTTCAAAGAGAAGGCTATAACATTCAACATGAATTTGGTTCGAAATCAAGGAATGCTCCATAACGTTCGGCTGAGCTTTCGACTGAGCTCTTGTTCAGGGCTCTCACTCGTGAAGTCTAGTCGACACGTGTGCCTCAGATGATGCATTGATAAACTGATGTCATAATGGACCTGACGGTCATTTCTTCACTCAATTGCATGTCTATGTAGACAATTAAACAAACAATAATTTAAAATGTATAATTTGCATTTCCTGTTCATGTCACAAATTATGTTATAGTTCATTTGCCTTTACTTTGTAATCAATTGTTTCAAAAAGGGAATTAGTTATGGTTACATATAATGCATACACGAATATAATTTATAACCATACATTGTTCTAACTTTTCATTTTACGCCTTTTGACTGTCATGCCTAATAATTTTACTAATGTTTAACATATTCGGAAAAGTACTCACATCTTATTAATGTACCACATTTGGTCATCATACGCACATAGGTCAATTGAAAAAATATTTATCATTTACCGTAAAAAAAATGGATACAAAAATATAAAAAGGGAGTCTGCAAACTAATTTTAACTAGGACCAATAACTCCTGACAAACTCATTAGATACTGAAATCATTGACAAGCATGAATATTTTTAACGTTTTATGTTGCAACACTTTAATGCACCCCGTCAGTAGAACTAAAAGTCCCTTCCCCTTTTTCACAAGATTATATTAAATTCATGTATGTTAATTTTTGTTCGTATATTATAGTTATGCCTCTAGGTTTCGCATCACTTCAGCCCAAATGGCTTGTTAGGAACTCGAAAATATTGAAAGAACAATATATCTTATTGTGTTTATTTTGTCATGCTGCCAAGTATGTTTGTCAGAACTTGTATTGGGATTAAAAAAATTGCATTATTCATGAATATAGATCATATGATATGAATTGTACTGAAGGAAACATAAATGTTCTGCAAAAAAAATTTAAACGTTGAATCGTGATTAAATATCATCGTGAGTAAGATGCAAATAAATCAATAATTTAAGGCTGACGATGATCTGATTACATAGTTTAATGAATTGTTGTAATTGTTGAATAATGAGTTCACAACTTCGACCAGTTGGTTCTTAATTCTTCAGTTGAACACGTGTGCTTCTGTGATCAAATATCTTTTGTAAAATTTTGAATAATGTTTCCATTGCATATGTAACCGCTCAGGTCCATAATGCCAGCTGTACAGCGTAAATCGATATGTCTCAAGTTGAATACGATTCAGATTATGTGGAACCGATTTAATCATATCTAATTTTTTTGTGAATAAAATCTTGGTTTCAACGGCACATAAAACGCATTCAACGAATCGTACAAAATTTTCGTTGCTGTCGATTGAAAGCTTACATTCATGTGATACATCTCGCATTACGCATACTTATCATGTCAACACATTTATCAATGAAAATTTATTTTTGTCTTGCTATAAAAATTTGAGAAACTATCGTCTAGCAGCAATCTAATTTTATACTGTTTTATTTTGAAAACGACAGCTCAAGTGTATCAACACAAAGAGCTTTCTAAGGATTTATGTTAAACGAAAGGCTCCCAGATCTTACAGTTTTCGACTCATTGTTGCTTAATTTTATGAACCTGGACACGTTCAAGATGAATAGCATCTTGGTCGATTTCGGACAAGAAGAAGCATAGATATAATTGAATTCGTTAGGCATGACGTTGCTCGTACTCCTAAGAAATCCGTTCCAAGGAGTTCGGATTACTGTAGCTACAATTTTATACAACTTTGTGACACATACTGAGAATGTATATAAAGATTTATCCGTACCAAAATCCGCAAATGCAGATGACTGATCAAAACGACTGTGAGAAAATCTACTATTTACGTTGTCAGTTACAAAAAATCCTTCAAGAGGAGGCAAAAAATTTCGCTCTGATGATGACGGATGACTTACTTTCTCACTTCATTGGTTTTGTTCATCTCACACTACTGATTTTTAACTTCAGATTGGTGTCAACAGAATGTGTTTGGCAATAATTTAAAATGTGTTTTTTTACAATAGAATTATTTATGAGAAAAAATCTTCAGAAATGATTTAAAGAAATTAAATTCAATTTAAAGAGAAAATGACACGAAATCGAAAAGTACCTTTCGCGAATTTATTACGGACCTTCAAGTTTCGGAAAAATTGAAAAAAATATTGACTTTTCTTCACCATGGCTGGTACATTTTAATCGATAGATTCGGGACAAAGAAACTTTCAATTAAAATTGAATAGGATGATACAATACAATGTACTATCGGCTACATAGATAGAGACTTTATTTTTGCTCTCGCGTTTTATTCAAAGTTGATTTAATCGCATTGTATGTAGTTAAATAAGTTTTTATGGTTGTTTTTTATAGCCAAACGTCTGGAAGAAATGCAAATGCGTAAACACAAACTATAAAACATACAATCTCAATTAAGGAATGTCGTGAACAAAGCCCAAAATTAAACATACGGTCTCCTTCTTTGTAACCGAGCGTACCTGCATTAACTTCGGTTTGATGAGACACGATTTCGGAATTTCTGATAATCGTAAAAAATTAAAGGTGTTCAATTTCATGCCAACAGAATATTTATGAACTATTGTTTCCTTTACCAAACGTATATGACTTCCGAAACTATTCATTATTTGTCCTCGTTTTTATATTTTCCCATGCGGTTGTTATCCGCACTATATTTCCAGTCCAGTTCTCGGCACAAATTGCCCGAGTTGCCAGAGGACATCTCGTACTTCACTAGCACCGCTCCGCTGCCGCTGCTGTGAGTCTCACTGGCTTTTCAATTTCTCCCTAGTGCATTTAATTAACGAAGTTAGTCTCCTGCTCTTGAAACCATTTAGTGAGCCTAAATTCCCGAGCCGAGCGGCAACCTCGACTGAGCTTAGCATCGCCAGAGCCTGAAGAGGAGGAGCGGGGCTGGGGCCGTCGGTGGAATTCTTTTCAAGCATTTAAATTCCCACACAATTTAGCATCATGCAAATTTTTACATTCTTCGAAAGTTGGTTCGCATAGAAGGCGATTAAAAACTTACCAGCGTAATAATACTGTCCTTCCCTGCGAACATTCAATTGTCATCAAATCCTTGTCTTACATTTGTTAACGTAGAACAGTTAAAAGAAGGTGGCGACGAGGTCAACACCTTAAGATTTTTTTGAACGCATATTGACTTCTGACACATGTAGCTTTTTAAAAAAAAATAGCCTCCACGGACCCTGAGTTTTAGAACGAAGAACATTCCAAATTACTATTCAATAGGGTAAATTTGAAGAGACATTCATGAATGGCAACATTCATCACCCAGGATTTGGGTGGTTTGAACATCAGAGACAATGGTTTGAAGGGTGGTTTTCAACATTTCTTCTTACATCAAATGTTTTTGATCAGACCATCATTATGCGACTTATTTCACGAATCAGTATACAATCAGATCATAACTTAATAATGTGATGCCTTGGGATAATTGATACCTTTGCCTAGCTCTGCCAGGTTCCGATCATGAGACATATTTTCATAAATGTCGAATCTACATGCCTTTTGATCGAGATTTTTTTAACCCTATTTCCAACGGCGTTGACATACGTTTATCTCATTCTCAAGACCATTGATGAATTCCTGCGCTCTCATTCAATTTGATAGTCCATAACACCATAAAACCACTACGGCAGATTAGGTGAAGGATATATCTACATTCTCGAAAAGTCTTGGTAACAATGTTACCTAATTCTATCGAATTGAGATTCATACGTGGTTCAAGTGCCAAATACATTCATGATGAGGGAAGTTATTGTTTTTTTCGTTAGCAATTCAATAAAACCAACATGGTACTGCTTTTTTTCGCCCAAAAAAGGCGTTGAAACAGCACAAGTTGTGGAAGTTAGGTCGTAGTTTATTTACCAATGGTAAATTCCTACCCTAATGAGGCATTTTATTGAGGAAGCCGGGCTGGAGACGTATAACGCTATCACAACAGACTATGATTTTATCAAATTAAACTCGTTTTGTCTTGTATGTATGAAAATTGGTGGTGGTCTTTTGTTTCCTCCTTAAATATCTGCTGACAACTATAATGTTCCCTCACTATAACCGGATTTAGGAGTTTAAATAGGTGAATGTATTACCATAATCTGTCATCGATTGATGTTCGACATTCCATAACCTTCGTGTGCGAGTATTCCTATTGAAATTCCCAGCAGTGCATCGACAGGCTGGGTAATTTCACAAGGAATCGCATGCTGGGTGCATTTGAGTGTACAGTTAAAGTGAACATATTCATAAATGGATAATACATAAATGGTTTATTTGGCCCATCCGTATAGAAAGAAAGGGTACAATTTACGACCCGATCCTGTTCTGAGTGCATGGGTAAGGGGCTTCTGGACGATGGATAGTTTCTCTCAGTAATAAAATCAATTGTGAGTTGTGCTAAACTGTAAAATGAATTGGAATACAAAAAGGGATTTCAAATTGGACTACATGTTTTCCCAATAGATTATTTCTCTGCAGTGTGCGATTGTCACGCTGCATTTTTTAATCAAAAGACGATCAGATACATGCTTATTTGAGTGTATTTGGTTATATTCATGTACTATTAATCTTCATCGCAATGCAACTACATTAACGATGTCATGAACGTTTTTTTTTTTTGTAAAACATTTTTTTGGTCAAGAATAACAACCATTTACCAAATATGTCGACAAAGGTAACGTAAATTTCTGAACGTATAAGGCCAACACCCCACCCCATAAACATCACGTATATTAGCGCAGTGTTGGATTTGTACATGTAGATATATGCTATATTGTGATACAGTGAAAATATTACAACGACTGAACAAACTGCTTTCGTAATATCTCATCTTGAGGTTAGATATTTGTGTCGTCAAAAGCAAGGGCAATAATCCCTATATTGCAGTAACAGCTAAAATGGTTCGTATTTTTTCTCACATACCCGTTTACCACTGCAATATGGTTTAGACAACAATTTTTTTCCCGTTTGTGACCTTATTGAGGTGAAAACTTAATGTTCACTGAATCTAATGTTCGCTCACGGACAGACAGCAGCGAATTGTCCATAACGGAGCTACCTCCCCTTGGGGGAATATTACAAGTGACGTGTCTCAAGGATCCTTGTTCGGTTCAGTCCTCTTCATAAAATTCATAAACGATCTAGTTATGAATGTGCTTTCGAAAATTAGCAAGTTGGCAGACGGTACTGTGATAGGGATACCGATTTTGAGTGTCAGCAAATCAGATTAGACTTGAACAAAATTGTTTGGTAGTCAAAAAATTAGCTAATGATATTTAATGTAAACAAATTTAATGCAATGCCCACATGTCCTCATAACCTCCATCACGAATATTTAATGTCCGTGCAGAACTTGGCATTGTAACGATGTTGCCAAAAGGCAATAAATTGCTGGGTGTGATATCCCGCACTATCTCGTACAAAAACATACACAGGGTTCTTAAGTTATACCATGTATTTGTTAGACCGCATCTCATGTATTCCGTATTATTCTGATCTCATATCTTAGAAAATAGGTTATTGAATTTGAGAAGTTTCAATGTAGAGCTACCGAACTTATTCCTTCGATGTGCAATAAATCGTAAGAAAACAGACTACGTGAGATCAATCATTATTCACCAGAGAAGCGTAGCGTCAGAGGTGACATGATCAAGGTGGGCAAAAATATGAAAGGCAAGGAAAACGTCGGCCGAGCATGCCTTTTCATTCTAGATGCGGACGGAGGGACTAGGAATAATTTATACAAATTCGTTGGGAAGCGTTTCTCACTCGACATCGCCCGCAATTTATTCACGTATAGAGTTGTATAAGAATGGAACAAACTTTCAGCGGATATTGTAAACAACAATCCAATAGAAACGTCTTATTCACGGCTCACTAAATTCAACATGAATCGCCGTTTAATAGCTAAACCGTTCTCTTCCAAGATGTTATGAAAATAGAAATGACACATGACGCTCATAGACGTTTAACTTCAGAACTAATCCTCTTGCAATCAAAAGGCCCCCTAGTCTGGGCCAAAAGATGGGTTTTGTCTGCTAGTTCTTCTAAACATGATGCAGGTCGTTCCAACACCTTAGACTGGTGCAGAACACGTCAGCACAATAGACTGATGCAGGTCCCCCATCATGATGGACTGGGGCACGAACGCCAAATTTACTCGAGCGGTACCAGTTTGCTACACTTCCAACCGGTGCAGGCCACGCAATATAGTGGTCTTGTGCACATCCTTTACCCATACTAGTCTGGTGTGGGCGCCATATTGCACTAGTATGGTACAGGTCACACAACCTACTAGACTGGTATCGATCCCGCAGCACTCTAGACTAGTGGAGTCTCGAAACACACGAGACGGGTGAAGTCAAGCAATGCACTAGTCATGGAACGTCCCTGAATTCTTCAGAAGAGGGTTCAAGTCAAGATGCCAGATACCTCGTTACCATATGTTAATAGCTTTTCAGATAATAATTAGTTATTCTTCTAAGCGTATCTAAGTATCTCCTCAATGGTTTTTCAGATTTTTTAATGAAATCACTACAAAATAGTATCATAAAAAATAGCAAACAATTCTCATGAAATCACTGCACGAGAAAGAAATAATCCTCAAAATAAACTCAGCAAGTCTTTCTACGACCAAAGTTTGTTGATATTTTTCGATAAAAAATAAATAAACAGATCTTTATTGAACAAACCTGTTCACGAGTTTCGGGCCTCACCCATTCCCCCTTTGCGAACTTATTAGTTCCTTGTCTTACACTTTTTCAGTATCTGCCTTAATAAATATGGTCAATGTATCAATTTGGATTCACACAGGAATAATGAAATATATGATTCTTGAAGACTAAAATGATACCAAAGGATTCATTTAATAAACCTATTGTTCGTTAGAGGGCGTTCAAAGGCACCGACCCCGCTATAATTATTTTGTGTTAGCCTAAGTTCTAGCATATATACAATTATCTGCTCGTCCATACTGTAAAAATGTGATGAACCTTCAAAGAAGCAGCAGGCTGGACAATCGTTGCCAAGCATTGTGTGCATTTACTCTTCTTTTTGTTAAAAGTCACCCCACTTAGGACTGCATATTCATTTTTGTAAATATTTTTAGATATATACAACATTCGACGTCATGATCTATTCATATTTTTTGGCCAACACTACCAAGAACTACTAAGCATAACGTAGCTAACCAACCTTCATCATTAGATGTAAACAATAGTGCTGAGCAATGGCTCTTAACTATGGCGCTGAACTATGTTGCTCCAAACTATATAATCGCCGTACGATGATGAAGGATTCATGAGGGGATACCCTTGGTAATGACATTGGTTTATGGGAAGAGGTGCAGGGACGGGGAGAAGAGGTTGCGCCTCTAGTATTGCATCGATGATCGTGAATGAAATACAATCATTTTCATACCCATTCCATACGCCCTGTCAGGTTGTATTTTGTGACCACAGTTTTCAAGAATTTATTAGGGCCAAAGATTTTCATTGCGAAGATAATATTTTTACGGAAGAAATTGCATTGGTATGTCGAAGTTATTTATTCCTG
This sequence comes from Gammarus roeselii, assembly GCA_016164225.1. Classification (NCBI taxonomy): domain Eukaryota; kingdom Metazoa; phylum Arthropoda; class Malacostraca; order Amphipoda; family Gammaridae; genus Gammarus; species Gammarus roeselii. The sequence goes on from SDVV010024738.1 coordinate 10,455, forward strand.
GGACCCTTTCTTAGCGTTGGTCATAATTCAAATCGTTCTGACATCATTGCAGTTTGTAAATATTTGATAACAAGCCATGTTTGTTTCGTGTTGTAGAATTGCAGTTTGTAGCCGGCATCATTTGTTATTCTGGAATCCCGTCCGCCGTCGCCGTGTGAGGGTGTGTGCAGCCGAGCTCCACAGTTTTAATGGAATTTAGGAGGATTGGTGTCAGAGTCACATTGAAAACAGTGTCAGACTACACTGTAAAGTGTTGTTGAAGTGATAAATTTGACTGACAGTGGTAAAGTGGTTTGTACTTTCATGTAATACGTGATATTGAACGAGAATGAACCCGCCGTACTCGGCCTCTTGTAGAAGTGTCAGAAAAGCTACGCATCCAGCTGTGTGATTTTACCACGATATAGTGCCTCATAGTTCCACTGGCAGCAGCTGCTGAATACTGAATCACTTTCAATAGATCGAGATCAGAATCATTTCACGTAAGCAGGAACACAAATGAACACAAGATATTTCATGAGTGAGAAAGCCGCTCACGGACAATATCGAAGAAAGTCTTATCGCGTGTCCGAAAACTCGGTGCCTGAACACGAACCAAAAATTCCGCACCATCGTCCCTTGTTGGTAACACGAAACAGAGGACAACGAAGAACCCTCAACCGATGCCCTCCCCACCCCCCTCCACTCCGCTGCTCTCCTTACTCTCACCACATACTGCGGTTATTTAAAGGCAGACTGGGGCTTTAAACCGCTCAGCCGAAAGACTCTTCTAGGCAGTGTTCGTGAAGGAATGTTAAAGTAATATTTAACATCTTTGAAAGCAAATTGTTCGGAGGGTTTTCAAAGATACTCGTTCCTTTCATACTCCATGCACCCCGTCATCCGTCCAGTGTTTTTATTCCCAACAGTTCCCACTGAAGTTTTGACCCCTCTTAAAATAAACACTGCTAGCGGCATCAACGATCCAACATCATCTGGCGATATTAACGCTTCTAGCGTCATCTGGCGGCATCAATGATCCTAACGTCATCTGGCGACATCAACGCTACTAGCGTCATCTGTCGACATCAACGCTGCTAGAGTCATTTTGTGACATCAACGCTGCTAGCGTCAACTGATGACATCAACGCTTCTAGCGTCAACTGGCGCCATCAACGCTGCTAGCGTCATCTGTCGGCATCAACGCTGGTAGCGTCATTTGGTGACATCAACGCTGCTAGCGTCATCTGGCAACATCAACGCTCTTAGCGTCAACTGACGACATCAACGCTGCTAGCGTCATTTGGCGGCATCAACGCTGCTAGCGTCATCTGGCGGCATCAACGCTGCTAGCGTCATTTTGTGACATCAACGCTGCTAGCGTCAACTGGTGACATCAACGCTCCTAGCGTCAACTGGCGACATCAACGCTGCTAGCGTCATCTGCCGGCATCAACGCTGGTAAAGTCATTTGGTGACATCAACGCTGCTAGCGTCATCTGGCGACATCAACGCTCCTAGCGTCATCTGGCGGCATCAACGCTGCTAGCGTCATCTGGTGACATCAACGCTGCTAGCGTCATCTGACGACATCAACGCTCCTAGCGTCAACTGGCGACATCAACGCTACTAGCGTCATCTGGTGACATCAACACATCAACGCTCCTACCGTCATCTGGTGGCATCAAAGCTGCTAACGTTTACTGGTGACATCAACGCTGCTAGCGTCATCTGGCAGCATCAACGCTCCTAGCGTCATCTGGCGGCATCAACGCTTCTAGCGTCAACTAGCGGCATCAACGCTTCTAGCGTCATTTGGTAACATCAACGCTCCTAACGTCATCTGGCGACATCAACACTCCTAGCGTCAACTGGCTGCATCAACGCTGCTAGCGTCATCTGGTGACATCAACGCTGCTAGCGTCATCTGGCGGCATCATTGCTCCTAGCGTCGTCTGGTGACATCAACGTTGCTAGCGTCAACTGGCGACATCAACGCTACTAGCGTCATCTGGTGACATCAACACATCAACGCTCCTACCGTCATCTGGTGGCATCAAAGCTGCTAGCGTCATCTGGTGACATCAACGCTGCTAGCGTCAT
>SDVV010024739.1:0-12536 GCA_016164225.1 Gammarus roeselii
TATATATTCATTTGCTTGTTACAACTCCAGTAATATCGACTAGTTTAAAGTAATGTTAGGTGATCGCTCGTTAGTAGACTGTAGAAATTCAAAACATTTGTGTAAGCTTACCGCATATGCCAGTGATTGTTACAGGTGTTAAAGCGTTAGCAAGTTTTATGAACGGTTTTACCATTGGAATAATTTTTTTTTTAATGTTGAATGTGTTGCTCCTTCAATTTTCTTCTATCAAAATGTATATTGAATAAATCCACTCTAACATATTTTCTACAGATCTGTGATGTAAGGTCCGCAGCTAAAAAGATCTAGGATATAAATCATGCCTAAGGTACATAATAAGCGAAATATATAAAAATGTACAACAACATAGATCATATATCAATGAATGCAAAAAGGGTTACCAAACACTGCCAAATACATTAATACCAAGGCAACCTAAACTATTCTAACCAATAGCCAAGTATTTTTATTCAAATTTGACGCATGTGTATGATATTGATATGAATGAAACTCTCCACTTGGGCTGTATATTCAACATATCAAAAACAATTTGAATACATTTCTCCAATTTGATACAGCAAATATCCTTTTGCAGATGTTTAGATTCCAGTTTTTTTTATCGACATCTCTGTTACATGTTTATATGAGACTCATCAGGTAAGATCCAAGAGAACTAATGGACTTCAATTTATTACACTTTTTTAATGTGGAACGGTTTCACACGCTATTAGGTTCAAAGATCTAGTCATCCTAACCAACTTAACCAATAATTATATATTTTCATTCAAGCTTTAAGGTTATGTATGATATTTAGTCATTATTTTGTGCGATGTACATATCAGATCCCCTCCTCACGGCTCTATTTTACGTATTTTTTTATGTCACACCAGGTACACACATACACGAATACACGCTTTGCACGCATATGCAGGGCCGGGCACGGTATAATGACGGCGTATCCAGGGGTCAATTTCGGCACAATGTAGACACTTACACACGTTTGTATGCATACACAGGGGCGGGTAACATCTGTTGCATTGTACCTCTGATCTATGATTCTTCCATAAGAACAACGTCCCTAACGTTTTTTACAAGATATTTAATATGGATCAGCTTCACGTCATGTTAGGTGAAAAGAACTAATCATCTTACCATAACCTAACCTTTTCTAAACAAGAATTATGTATTATCGATCGATTTTTCGTACATACGTATGATACTTTTTCATCGATTTATGATATATTGATATCCATCCTCTCCTCCTGGCTCTCCATTTCGATTTATCATTTGCAGTTTTGATATACACTTCCAATTTTGTTTTAGAAATTTTAATTCTTTTCCATATGTAAATTACAACGTTTGTTTGAATGTTATACCTTTTTTCATTAGATTCTTGTTTTTTACATGTTACTGTATTCACATCAACCAAAACCTAACCTAACCTTACTTTATGTATGCTATTCAGTCGTTGTTATATACATATGAGGCTTTCAAAACGACTCTAGTCATCACTTCAACATATATGTTATTGATATCATTGGCACTCTCAACCCATATTTGTCAGCAGAGACCCTTTGATGGTTTGAATGTTACAGGTATTTCATATTATTTTTGATTTGACACAATTCTACATCACTTTAAAATATTATTCACACCCATCATAACCTAACCTAACCTTATGTCTGTTATTCAGTCATTGATGTATACATATGAACACCTCCGGACGACTCTGAATATCACTTTAGAATAAATGTTATTTATTTCGTTGTCACTATCGAACCAAATTAGTTAGCAGAGAGGCTTCATTTTCAAACTTGGATTGATTGAACGCTACAAGTAATTCAAATTTGTATCCAGTTTTATACAAACGGACACATGGTCTCACACTATGTTTTTCTTATTATACTTCAATATCTCTACTTGGCTCTACAATCTTTGACGACTTGCATCACTGAATTTTCATTTCCTCTTTCCTAATATTTTCATTTTCTTGACGATGACTTCGTTTCAAGATCTGATCGGACTCTGATTTATGTCCTACCAATCTGTGAAACATCTAGATCATTCACCTCGAGATAGGTTTATGGCATCATTTCACGCATTGAAACATATTATTTTACTGATTTCGTCAATTCGATGTTACCTCCGACTGACACGATGTTTGCAATTCTTTGCTTACCATTATGTTTAGGATAATATTATCATTTCATTGAGGCTTTACACTGTTTTATTAGTGTTTATTGGCATTATTTACAGACCTTACTGGCATCATCAATGACATTTACCTCGTTTTCGATTTGAAACAACATGGTTTGTACGAACAATCATACACATCATCACTGTATTTCAGTTTCCTCTCAAAATCTTTTATATACTCTATCATAGCTTTTATGCGAATACCGAAGGCTGTTCCGTTCTTGTAAGTCCACAAATATGTTGCTTCTTCTTCTTGAACCTTAACTATTCGAAACTTATCCACTTCAAAGTCATTCTGATTTTCATCATTGAGAAATTTTGCATACGATCCAGATTTTCTCTTGTTCATAAGGATAATTTGCTTCCCACTACTTCAGCTCTATTACAGTCATGATGATGACTTTTCAACTTGGATCATACCAATTTCGAGATTTGGTTTCATACTTCCCCTAATCTTCCTTAAATACGACTGTTACACGTATGCATCAGTTACCCAAAACCGACTTTCTTTTTTCTGCATCCATATATGAATGATGTCTCTCACTTTTTTTATTCTTATTATACCCATTCTGAAAAACCTAATACTTTCAAAACTAGTCAATATTTGTTCGATCCGACTCATATCATCTTCGGAGATTTTTTCTTCCATCACTTGTAAATAAATTTTGAGGTACGTAGAGTCATATATGTTTATTCTATGACGAAACGTATGTCCCTGCTTGATCTCAACGTAACACTGACTCCTTTCTCGGTATGCAGCTAGTTATTATAAGTTGATAACAGGTTGCTTTTCGCAAAAAAATAGGCCTTCTGTTGCTCGCCTAGGTCATCAACTGTGTATGTATGTATGTGTATAGGGCTGTGTGCGTATATGCATGTGTGTACTAAAGCGTATGTACGTATTACATGTTACAAAATGTATGACAAAAATTCAAAATTTCAATAGAATTCCAAATTTTCGACGTATAACTACTTATTTAGATAGCCAATATATCACTTCAATACACCGACTTGAATCTGTAATCCCTCGAAAATTTGAAATTTTATTGAAAATTTGAATTTAAATCTATATGATACACATCCACATACGTGCCCAGCCCTACACACATACATACATACATACATACATACATACATACATACATACATACATACATAGTTGATGACCTAGGCGAACAATGTTTTTCGTAAACAACATGTACTCAACTTATAATAGCTAGCTGCATACCGAGAATGGAGTCAGTGTTACGTTGAAATCAAGCGGAGACATACGTTCCGTCATAGAATCAACAAAAACGACTATCCTTATCTCTGAATTTATTTACAAGTAATGGAAGAAGAAATCTCCGCAGATGATACAAGTCGGATCGAACAAATATTGACTAGTGTTGAAAATATTTGTTATCTTAGAATAGGTAAAACAAGAATCAAAAGAGTGGGAGATATCATTCATATATGGATGCAGGAAAAGGGAGTCGGCTCTGGGTAACTGATTTCGACGCGTTACAGTCGTGTGTAACAAAGATTAGGGGAACTAAGAAAGCAAATCTCGAAATTGGTATGATCCTAGTGGAAAAATCATCATCATGACTAATAAAGCAGATGTTGTGAAAAACAAATTATACCTACGAACAAAAGAAAATCTGGATCGTATTCATAATTTCTCAATGATGAAGAACAGAATGACTTTGAATTGGAGAAGTTTCGAATATTTAAGGCTCAAGAAGAAGAAGCCATATATTTGTGGATTTACGGGAACGGAACAGCCTTCGGAATTCGCATCAAAGCTATGATTGCGTATACGAAAGATTTTGTGAGGAAACTGAAATATAGCGATGATGTGTATGGTTGGGTGTACAAACCATGCTGTTTAAAAAAAACGGGTATATGTCATTGATGTAGCCAGTAAGGTTTGTAAATAATGTCATTAAATACAAATAAAACTATCTAAAGCCTCTACGAATTGATTATATTATCTTCATTTCAAAGGTTAAGCAAAGAATGGCAAACATCGTGTCAGTCGGAGGTAACATCGAATTGTCTAAATCAGTAGAAGAATATGCTTCATGGCGTAAAATGATGCCATAAACCTATCCCGAGGTAAATGATCCAGATGTTTTACAGATTGGTAGGATATGAATCAGAGTCCGGTCAGATCTTAAAACGGAGTCATCGTCAAGAATATGAAAATTATAGGCAATATAAGGCAAATCAGAGATGTAAGTCGTCAAAGGTTGTAGAGCCAAGTGGAGATATCGAAGTAGAATAAGAAAAACATAGTGTGAAACCTTGTGTCCGTTTGTATGAAACTGGATACAAATTTGAATTACATGTAGCATTCCATCTGTCCAAGTGTAAAAATGGGGCCTTTCCACTAACTAATTTGGTTCGAAAGTGACAACGAAATAAATAACATGTATGCTAAAGTGATATTTAGAGCCGTCTGGAGGGGTTCATCATATGTCAATGACTGAATACCATACTTGAGGTTAGGTTAGGTTATGATGGGTTTGAATAACATGTTAAAGTGACATAGAATTGTGTCAAATCAAAACAACGAAATAAATAACAATTATGTTAAAGTGATAATTAGATTCGTTTGAAGGGCTTCATATGTATATAACAATGACTGAATATCATACATAAAGTTAGATTAGGATGGGTTTGGTTTTGATGGGTGTGAATAACATGTAAAAAACAAGAATCAAATGAAAAAGGTATAAAAATCCAAACAAACGTTGTAATTTGCATATGAAAATGAAGGAAAATTGCTATATCAAAATTGGAAGTGAACATCAAAACTGCAAATGATAGATCGGTATGTAGAGCCAGGTGTAGAGGATGGATATCATAAATCGCTGAAAAAGTATCATATGCATGCACAAAAAATCGATCGACAATACATAATTCTTGTTTAGAAAATGTTAGGTTAGGTTAAGATGATTAGTTCTTTTCACCGAACATGACGTGAAACTGATCCACATTAAATATCTTGTAACAAAAAGCAAGGTACTTTGTTCTAATGGAAGAATCATAGATCATAGGTAAAATGGTACAGATGTCACCCGCCCTTGTGTATGCATACAAATGAGTGTATGTATCTACATTGTGCCGGTTTTGATCCCTGTATACGCCGTCATTATACCGTGCCCGGCCCTGCATATGCGTACAAAGCGTGTATGCGTGTATGTGTATACCTGGTGTGTGACATTACAAAAAGCTACATAAAATAGAGCCATGTGTAGGGGATTTGATATGTACATCGCACAAAATGAAGACTAAATGTCATACATAAATTTAAAACTTGAATGAAAATATATAATTATTGATTAAGTTGTTTAGGATGACTAGATCTTGAACCTAATATCGTGCGAAACTGCTCCATATTAAAGAAGTGTAACAAATTGAAGTGCATTTGTTCTCATGGATCCTACCTGCTGAGTCTCATTCAAACACGTAACAGAGATATTGATAGCAAAATCTGAAATTTAAACATCTGCAAAAGGATATTTGCTGGATCAAATTGAAGAAATGTATTAAAACTGCTTTTGATATGTTGAATATACAGCCCAAGTGGAGAGTTTCATACTTATCAATATCATACATATGCGTCAAACTTGAATAAAAATACATGACTATTAGTTTGAATAGGTTATGCTGCCAAGGTATTAATGTATTTAGCAGTGTATGGTAACCCTTTTTGCATCCATTGATATGTGATCGATTTTGTCGTAAATAGATATATATTTCGCTAATTATGTACCTAAGGCATAATCTTGTTGACTGTGGACCTACATCACAAATATGTAGAAAATATTTTAGAGTGTATTTATTCGATATTCGTTATACTAGACGAAAATGGTAGGAGCAACACATCCAACATTACAAACAAAAACTTATTCCAACCGTAAAACCGTACATAAAACTTCCAACGCTTTAACATGAACTATCACTGACATATGCGTTAAGCTCACATAAACGTTTTGAATACTTCAGTCTACTAACGAGCGATCACTTAACATTTCTTAAAACAAGTCGATATTACTGGACTTGTAACAAGCAAAGTGAAAAAATATATTTACGTATGTACACAATATGCTAAAGATTGGTACAACTACAGTGCCAAGTGGATAGATTTGATATGAATTAAGCTTAAATCAAGGAAGAAATACAGTTTTTTAATATTAAATCATATATTTCCATCGTTTAGCAATGGGCTTTCAATATATAGGTAGCTATAATACATCAAACTTAGTTTTCAGATGCGTGCTATTTGAATTAGCGAAACAAGAGATAAAGTGAATTTGCGACAGCACATCTACTGTCGGCGGCCGGTTTGTAGCTCCTTCATGTTGCAAACGTGATCCACAATGTATGTTATTTAAAATCTTATAAAAACTCATGGGCTTGGGATTGATGAATCCAGAATGAATGCATAGCAGCTCATCTTTAGTGTGCTTCTGGCTCGCTTTCACGGAACTGAATGGAATTCACAATATACCATCATACATGTACATATACAAATACATATTCACATGTGCACACACCTATCCACATATATGGATGACAATCAGTATAATACACTTTCATACGTGCACACACCTACCTACATACATGGATGTCAATCAGTATAATACACTTTCATATGTGCACACACCTACCTACATATATTGATAACAATTAGTATAATACACATCCATATGTGCTCACACCTACCTACATATTAAGTGACAAGGATTGTATCTTCAAAAGTGGTGCGGTAAATGATAGATATGATTCAATAAATTATATTCCCGTCGAGTTGGCCTCTGTCAAAGCTGGACGCTACCTATCGTTCATCTAAAGTTCAATTTGAATTCGTTACAGCTCATCTCTATGGGCCGGTTCGGATTACATGGAGCAAAATATATTGACAAAAGTATCATCTGTGCACATACAGAAGATGTCTCTTTTGACCAAATAATTCCGACTACATAGCGTTGGGAAAACCAGTGACACGCGGGGTTGAGAAATAAGAAATACTTGGGGTGGATAAATAACGAAATACATGGGTGTGGAAAATAACAAATACATGTGGTGGCAAATCACGCATGTATGTGGTTAGAGTCCTGAAAACATGGGATTGAGACATCAAAATGTGATAGCGTATTGTAATGAGTAACCTACATTATTGTACGATGACAAAGATGAGGATGGACACCATGAATTAATCAGAAAATATGAATTCAATATAGGGTTGGAAAATTGGAAAGGACTGACATATTGTAAAGATGGGTCTAAGCCATTGCAATAATAATGAAGGGGTGAATAGGCGACAGAAGTTATACAAGAAAGTTATTCATAAAATAAATACCAAACAACTGAATATACAATATACACACTTCAAGACCGATAGGAAATGATTAAATGATTGACAATCAGAAATAATACAATGCTGGAGTACACAAGTTGGATGAATATACTTCTGTTATAGAAGACAAAGCAAAATGGTAGCTTGTACGGCAATGATTGTATCATCAAAAATGGTATGGTAATTGTTAGAAAAAATTCCCTGAATTATATTAAAATCGAGTTAATCTTTGTCAAGTTAGAAGCTGCCTATCGTTCCTCGAAAGAACTGAGTTCGTATTTTAATTATAATAAAACGACTGGAACAATTAAAACATAGAAATAGACAAAACGCTAGTTAACACTTATGGTAATTGGCAAAGACAATTGTGATCGGGAGCAACTTTGGAAACGTATGAATCGTCTTAGTAAAAACGATTAGATGGTGCCTCAATGTTGGGAGTTATGATGGTGGTGGTTGGTGGAGGTCGCTCATGAACAGAAATGCATTTTCTGGTTACTGGTATTTTGCATTTATCTTGTGTTGGTTGGCAAAGTTACCGTTTTGAATTGATCGGTCAACAGATGTACATTAAGCCTATTCATGAAGGACTTGTTGGATTCAAAATTCTAGAGCCTTGTTGGGAGGTTGTTCCAGGATTTTGGTCCAGTGATCGAAAAAGCTCGGCAGGCAGTTTCTGTTTTCCTGTGTATCATTATTTCCACGGAATCGATTGTTCTTTTCACCTCGAGAATATATGTGCCTTTGGCTGCCGGGTGAATGTTATTCTAGAAGATCTTTATGAATTTTGATCGACTCATGGTGTGCCAGTTTGTTTTCGATATTGAGCCACTGTATTTTTTCGAGGAGAGGACTCACGTGGTCTCGTTTTCTGTGGTCACCATCGCATGTTATTCTTGCTGCAAAGTTTATACAACGTCGTACTTTCTCTCCTTGAGTATTGGTGCATTTCCCCCAAATTGAAAGACAGTAGTTAATGTGAGAAAATACTAAAGCGTGAACAATCAGTAAGCTTGATTTGAAATTCAATTCTTTTTTTGCGAAGTTTAGAAACAGAAGTGTTCCATTCAGCTTGGAACACAGAATAGTTACGTGGTGTTTGAATGAAAGATCGGTATCAAACCATACTCTCAGACTTATATAACTTTAACTTCAACAAGAACGTCAGATTTGCCTATCCTGATGGAGAAATTAATTGGAACTGCTTTTCTTTTTGAGTTCGAGCCGAACATGATGCAATTTGTTTTTTCAGAGTTGAGCTTGAGTCCGTTTATATCATACCAAGACTTCAGATTAGTTACGGCTGTCTCAGCGTCGTCTTTATTGCATTCAGATCCGACGGCTTTCGGGAAAGCAATATTTGAACGTCATCGGCGTACATTACCATTTTCGCTTGATTTTTTGATAATTTACAGTCGATGTCATTTACAAAAACCAGGAACAACAAAGGGCCAGTATCGAACCTTGATGGGCCCCAAAGGCAACTGTGGCTGAATTTGACAGCTACATTATCGAGTTAACCTGATCGTTGCCGATTCATTAGATAACTTTCGAACCAGGTAGGGTCAATTCCGATGTTGCGGAGCTTACCAAAAAGAATTGTATGGCTTACACTGTCGAATGCTTACATTGCTTACACTGGCTTACACTGTCAATACCAGCAGAGATAGCTGCCCCTCATCAAAGTTTTTGTACAGATCTTCATCGATGCTCATAAGTGCGTCTTCTGTTGACAATTTCCTCCGATAAGCATAATGACAGTCATTGAACAGCTTGTTTGTTTTGAGATAATCAATCAATTAGATAGATATTACCTTTTCTAGAATCTTGGATAAGACAGGCAGAAGACTGATCGGTCTAAAGTTGGATGGTTCATTCTTGTCCCCAGATTTATGAATTTCTTTTATGATTGCATGCTTCCAGATCTCTGGAAAAGTTTCACTTGCTAAGGAGGTGTTAATAACTGTGCTGATATAAGGCAAAGGAACTATAAGGCTGTCTTTCAGATATTGTAGGGCTAAACCATCTATTCACGAGAATTTGTGTTCCTCAAAGCAAATACAGCTCGTTTTACTTCGTGTTGCGGTACTTGCTTTGATTTCCATTTGACGTTTGCTCATTGGTCGCTGTCTCCACCGAAAGCTTTTGGACTCCATGTATCTACATGACATTAGCATGAATGAGTTGTTTTGAAAATTAGGCTGAATAATGGGAGATTGCTGCTTAATCAATAGTTTCTAATATGTTCAGAAACTGACAACAAAAAATACGTCATTAAATTTGTGGTAATGTTTAGCAAGCATGATAGAAAGTAAATATTCAAGAAATAAGCTCGCAAGCGATGGCAACACAACCCGGTACGATTTTTTAATAGCGTTTTATTGACCTGCAAAAAAAATCATGAAAAACCCTGCATTATATGAAAAATTATTTTGTTCTTAAATGAAACTAGTCTCAGCTAAAAGATGGAAATAATGAATGTCACGAGATTAACAACACAGAATATGGTGTCGTATTTCGTTGAAAAAATCAAATATTCGATCATCATATCGAAACAATACAGATCTACAAGGGAAAAAATAGATTCCTGAATTTGACCATAGAACGTTTCATTTCACTCTGTCCCAACCGTTCAATTCATATACTACAAAATCAGTAAGAGCAAATCAGTTAGAGCAAATCCCGGCTGGCATTTAATGACGTCTTTTCTCAGAAATCCCGGTGATGCTAATATGCGCCTGGTTAACTGCACACCTCTTCTGGTACGAATACCACTGAATGACAGATGTAGTTAACACACGTTAAAGCAGAGCCGATATTCTTGGGAAAATACGTAGCCAAATACGAACTGGTATGAGTTTCCTTCCATTGAATTCTCACATAAATCACTATTTTAACAATATGAATATCCCGAAGCTAGAAGATAAGTACAATCTCATAATTTTCATGAACACATTTTAAACATCCATCTCTTAATCCAATCTCGTATGTCCACAATCATAACTCTAGAAATGCTGATAACCTGATGAAGCCTGGATTCATATCGATTTAAAACAAAATTTTACATTTCTCATTACTTTATTAAAATTGATTAAACTTAGCCTTCCGAGTGAAAACTTAATGTTGATATTTAAAATTTAAAATCCCGAATTAAAATACATACTAGCCAACTCATCCTCTCAAGCACGCTCAATTGCTAAAAAATTTGAAATTGTCTGAAGAAAAAGATTGATGGTATACAAATATTGCATTTTATTATACTGTTGCAAGTTTAATTCGTAACAATAGTGTTGTGTGTTCGGTCCAGACGTCAATTTATCGGATGGGATTCATTTAAAATAATTTAAAGTTGATTGGTTATTAATTAAGAACTGCAGGTAGACCCGCAGCTCATTGCCGTACAATTATGGTATTTAAGTTTGTACACTTTGCTTCTTTAAAATAAATAGTTACCTACGTGACAGCCCAATCTTGTTGTAAAACAATGTTTCCATATGAATTCCTTGCAAATACCGTCTGGAATACTCTGTAACATTTCTTTCCGGATACTTTAATTATGGAAGCAAATACATTGTATGCATAAGGGGTAGTTGTTCCAACTGTGCTCGCAACGGGCTAAGACACAGGTGCGACAGCAGAAGGGAGGAAAAGGTTGAATGTTTTCATGGTTAATAGATTGAGAGGGATGACCAGACTGACGTTGATGGATAAGATCAATAAGAACGTTGTTTGAATTAAAACAGAGAGGGTTAGGATGGAGGACTGAGTCGATTCACACGGGATCTGAGGAGGTTCGGACCCGAAGTATGTGTTGCGGGATCCAACCGGACCTTTCTTAATATGCGTTTGCGCGCATTAGAAGAATGTGCGGTGCGTCTTGTTGTCGTTCAATCCAGTTCTGCTGGATTCGGCCTTGCATCTGTTCCTGAACATATCATAATTTTCAGCACTTTTGAATACAATGTTTCAACTAATTGTCAAAAGACATGATTGTCAATTACCTTCTTCACTTTCTGTCACTGGCAATCAGGAGAATAAGATATATTTAATTGTATCCCGCTTCTTCTATGTATTGAAGTTAAGTGATAATGAATTATATTACCCTGAATTATGAATGATCATATCTAAAACGCAATTTGAACTGTTGTACCTAAGGTACAGTGACGTCAGAAGGCTGACAGAATGAACAAAATTTAACCATCTCATGTTGGTTAAGATTGATTTACATCGCACCAGTTTCACTATTTTCATAGCGTTTCACTATTTTAATATCGCAAACCAATGGTAAATCGAAACGTGTATCCAAAACACAGAAATGAATGAATTGAAAGGAAGCTTGTGTCTCAGGTTCATGCTGTGCATTTATTTAAATGCACATCAACGTCGAAGCATACCAACCAAACCTGTCGGGACATTTAATTGTTCTCCGACTAAACCACTTCAGTATCGAGTGTCCCAGTTATTCCGGCCTGCAATATAGCACGAGAGCACTCGGTGGACGAATTAAATTGATTACCAATCAATTTCGGTTAATTTGTGGTGATTCCAGGCGACAAGGAAACTGATACGAAGGCTATTCAAGAAGGATTGAGGACAAGGAATGAATAAGAAGGTGGAAGATGGGGTTTGTAATTTTCAATATTTCTTTCCGGGATTCCGAGACGAAATTGTCTTGTGTCCCAGGATGACTGGACGTCCCGGGACAGCTATTTTATAATCAAAGCATTATATGTTATGATTTCAGGTATGAAAGTAGTTGTAAGTGTCCATGAAACGACTTTAATGAAGGAACATATATAGGGATAAATAGAGTTCGTTTTCAGTTTCGGGAGTTTGAACCCCATATTTTCACGGACGGCCGGAGTCAGGCAGGCAGCTAACGGGTGACTCATTCGGACGGACGGACGGACAGCTTTCAGATTTTGATATGGCATTTATATGTTAATAGGTTATAAATGTCAATGGGTTCTCTAAATAGTTTATTCACATA
>SDVV010024740.1:0-12536 GCA_016164225.1 Gammarus roeselii
GAGTTTGTGAATTTAAAATCGAAACCAATTGAAAAAAAAAAAATTGTAAAAAAAAGGTTACATAAAAAAATGGAAAAAAAAAATCTAGATATAAGGTTATTTTTAAAAATAAATTTAGAGATTAAGTTAGTGTATATATTCGTATATACAAAAGAAATAAATATAAAGAAGGCCCCACCTTCATTACCCAGAACCCCGGGTAGAAGCCGTGGATCAAACAATGGGCAAGACAATGCCCTATCGGAGAGGGGCTGACGGCCCCTCCAGAGCGTCGCACTCAAACAAGTCTGCAAGAAAGAAAAACGAACCCCTCAGAAGTTCCTCATCGGCAGGAGACCTGACTCAAGTCGTAATCGACGACACAAATCAACGCGTCTCGAAGCTGGACGCGAATATAACCGGAATGCAGAATACCCTGGGCAAGATATGCAAAATGATAGGCCTTCCCGAGCTGGAGACGGAGGACTGCTCGGCGCCCTCCAGTAGAGTCGGCGCACGCCTCACTAAACTCGAGAACCTTTGTGCAACTATGTGAATACCCGACTGGATGAGCTGATGAAGAAGATTGAGGCCAGGAAACCCGTAACCTGTTCGTGTGCTTCCGTCTCTGACCTTTCTGATAGCATCGCTCTCCTCCCAGCCGAAACTCTTAACGTCCGAACACAAAAAAACACAAAGAGGAGACAATACACACGATTTGATGACCACAACCTATTCAACAACGACCCTAAATTCCCCGAACACTTAAAAATGACATTTGATGTCAATGACAGACCGGATATTTGTCTATATAAACTAAGAGAAGAACTATGCTCCATGACTGGCCGTCCAATTCTCAACACCACCGCCAGCGGGGACGATAGCTTCACCATTAAAGTAGACACAAAACTTCAAAGTGACACAATACTCTCCAGAAACAGAATATGCGAAAAACCTTGCAAAATCATATCACACCCAATTTTTTCCATGAGTTCAGGCCTGATTTACATCGAGGGTCTCCCGAGTGATGAAGCCGACGAATTCATCACCGGACTCGTCCAATACGAGGAATGTATAGTTGAAGCGAAAATCGCACCAAAAATCAAACCAAGAAGAAACACCACCACGGCCCTTCTGCTTAAATTCAATTGCTCCACCCCACCTAACTACATAGACATACCTTTATTTGACTCCAAAACCAAGGTTACACCCTTCGAAAGATGTCCGATGCGATGCTATAAATGCCAGAAATAAGGACACACGAGCCAAAATTGTAACGGTAGAAAAAGATGCTCACACTGCTCCCAGGACGACCACGATAAGCGAGACGATCCCTTGTCGTGCCCATCCGAAGAACCTCACTGCTTTTACTTCAAAGTAAACGGCCGCCCAACGAGACACGAAGACTCCCCTCAGGACAAGACTGAGAGAGAGATCCTGCAATACCAAACTGAGCACAAAGTCGGGCGACGAGAGGCTGCGGCCGCGATTCGCTCCCCCCAGGCTGACCTTTCCACCCAGGAGAGAAGATCAGCATCATTCCCTACCCCACTTCCTCATAACGCTTGTGGACAGCGGTGTAAACAAAGTTGCTCCCTCAATGAACCCATTCACCATGATGAACTCGCTCTCCGAACAACTGGGAGGCAGACCGATGAACATAAGATTGAGGTCAAGATTAGAGTGACGAGGCTTTCTAGCGCGCTGGAGTCATCGTCCTTCTGGCGCCGAATGTTAAACCAGCAAACAGTGCTACATCAATTTTTTTTTTTTTTTCAATGTTAAAGTTAAGGTTTACTACGTACGGGTGCCACAGGAGGTACAGGAACTCCTAAGGTGATGAGACCATATGATCCCAGCACTCCCCGGATGGCAGTAAGGATGAATAAACACACTACCTACCCTGCTTCCAAGCCCCGAGGATCCGCAGTAGTTAGAGTTTAAGGTGCGGGCTACGCGCTCCAACACCTGCTGAGGGGAAGATGAAGAAGAGACAGAAAACGGGGATATCATGCATGAGATCTACACTATGTGTAGGGAATTTCACGTATGAGAACAGCAAGAATGGAAAGAAGGAGAAGGAATAGTCGTAGAAAAAGGTTGCAGGAAAGAAAGAGCGCAACTTGGCTGTTATTTGCTACTCGAAAGGAGAATAGTTAGAACCGGTAAGTGAATGTTTCAGTGTGTGTGTGTCTGTATGTGCGTGCGTGGGTATGTGTGTGTGTTTGTAGTAAAGGGTAAAAAAGAGGAGAGTCTGAAGGTAAATACGGTGGTTAACCCCCCGGTTGGGTCGTGACTGTGCGGCCCGTGAGCCTAACAGATGCCTAGGGGGGGCCATAAACATAAAGCGACAAGAAAAGAAATATCTGGCCCACGTCGTAAATCTCGAGCAAAGTAACGCTATACAAAGGATTAACAAAATAGACAAAAAACAAAGTAACTGTCGAAATACATTCGTTCTTCAATGCTATAAGACGAATTAGATACACTTCCAACTACACTCCCAAAACTGACCTAAGGGATTTTGCAGCAGGTTTAGCAAAGTATTATGGAATCACCAACGTTTCCCTAGCAGAACGGATTAAACCACGAAACATCCACACCATTGCGTACCAAATCACTTTCCCAGGACGTGACACACCGGAATTCACAGCAATCACGGGCGAACAAAGTAAAACAAAAACTTATCCAGTGGCGACATGGCCTGCAATGTGCAAAAAATGCCTTGAATACGGTCACGTCATCAAATACTGCCGGCCATACATACCCCAACGATGTAAGAGGTGTGCCGGCAAGCATGACCGAAAGGACTGCACAGTCCGCCAACCTAAATGCTACCACTGCTCATGACTCAATGAGGCAGGCGACCGCGACTGCCCAAAGCAAATGGACCAAAAAGCAATGACAATCATACGAAATGACCCGCAGAGTCACACGTAAACAAGCCATCCAAATCTTTTACGACGAAAACCCAAACTGCCGTAATTTATATTACGCCAAAACAGCTAAAACCACAACCAAGTCTACCCCATAAGACAATACTCGCGTACAGTTAACATAAACTATTACCATGACCCCAAAACCCCTCTCCAGTACTAACAATACCACAACCAGCCCAGCGACCCCCTCGTAATTGAGGCGGGCGCCCCAGCAATGAATCCACTAGTGCCTAGAACAGCACTGCGATGGATGCTGCCTCGGTCGACTACGAGGAGAGGTCCAAGAACCCGAAAATCAAAAAGCGAAGAGACGAAGATTCCTCCGGCGACGATCGCGGGATACGCGACACCCTCTCGCCACTAAGCAAATAGAGTGGCAGAGCGTTTAACGACTTCTGACCGTCTTAACTGCAACCGCATCCAGCGAAAAACAAAGTGAGGTATTGAACCCTCAGCTAACATGCCCAACACCAGAATATCTCACAAGTGAGAACGACCATCGCCTGCGCGAGGACGCGTTGAAAATCTTCTGTGGAGAACTGATGCCCCTTAACACTGATCTACCATGCATTGCATTCGACTCAAATATCCCAACGACTACTACTCAGCCCGTCGTAATGTTTAAAAAACCCTCTATAAAAGAGAAACGTGCTCGCTCAAGAAGCAAACACAAAGATCGTACTCCCTCGTCCTCCTTCTCCTTCAAGAGAACTCACAGCCGAGAACGCAGAGAGTCCAGAAGATCATGTTCGACAGAAGGCGGACGCTCATGCGAACGCTCTCGATCTAAGACACCTGCGCCTCATAAACAAGAACACCACGTAAGTTCCTTAAAACCACGCGACCGCTCCAGACCACCAAAATCTGGGCGAGAAACAAATCCGAAATGAACAACAACACAATACTCCAGTGGAATTGTCAGGGACTTAGAGGCAAGAAAGATGAATTATTATCGCTAATCTCCACCCATATAAACCTTTGGTGGTAGGCGTCCAGGAGATCAAACTCCATGACACAGCCACCTTCACAATCCCTCAATATGTCATACACCGTCGCGAAGGTCGCAATAAAGTGACTGCACACGGCGGAGTGGCACTTATAATCCATCAAAGCATACCTCCTCACCTCCTCCCTCTGAGAACAAAACTCCAAGCTGTCGCACTTAAGATATGTATCTCAAGGCCTATTACAGTGGTATCTATCTATTCTTCACGAAACCACGACCTCACGGAGGCACTAATGACCGATCTGCTTAACCAACTGCATCATCCCGTACTTCTCCTTGGAGACTTCAACAGCTACCACGAAGTGTGGGGAGTGATAATGGCCAACACCATAGACACTCACAACCATGGTCCTTCTCAACGACGGACAACCCACACGGATCACCCTCGAAAGTGAAACCGCCATCGATTTATCAATCTGTTCCCCCACTTCAGCTCCCCAACTCGTTTGGGGAGTCCTGCCTTCAACACATGTCAGTGATCAGACCCAGTGATCATATTGCTCCTCACTAACCGACCAAACAATCCTGACGCACAAAAACTTCGATTCAACTTCCGGAAAGCCAGTTGGGAGGAATACTCGACACATGTCGCATGGGACGATGTTTAGGACCTTCCCAAAGACATTTCAGAGCGCGACCTTATCATACATCATACAAAAAATTCCAAAGTGCAGCTACCGCATGCATTCCCAATACTTACACTCAACCTTTTTCCCAAAACCTTGGTGGTGCCCGGAGGTACAAGAAGCAAAGGATCGGCGTGAAAGGATGTGCGAGGCCTTCCGCCGCGCACGTTCCCCCAGGAACCGAGTAGCATGGAAAATGGAAACTGCCGTGTTCCGCAAACTTAGCGTGGAGGAGAAGCGAGAAAGCGGGACCCAGTTAATTAATACAATCAATCGAAACACCCCTCTTTCCCAAGTGTGGGGAAAAATTAAACGTATCCATGGTCGCCCCGAGCGACCAATTCACATACTGTCGGACGGAGACACAGTCTATTCTTCGTACGCGGACAAACTAGCTTAGACTTTTAGCCAAATATCACAATCAACAAATTATACGGCTTCGTTCCAACAGGAAAAGATCCTAAGAGAAAGTGAGCATATCGACTTCACTTCCGCAAATGAAGAATTCTACAACAAACCTTTCTCCATCCATAAACTACAATATGCAATTGACCACACTCGTGAAACCTCACCCGGGCCGGACCGAGTGCAGATCAACATGATCAAACACCTTCCTGACAACGCTCTCCAGCACCTACTGAATGTGTTCAATACGTTGTATTCGAATTCATTCTTTCCCAACCAATGGCGGGAATCCGTAATTATCCCGATACCGAAACCCGGAAAATGTCACAGCGACCCACATAACTATCGTCCCATTGCCCTAGCTAGCGTCATATGTAAGACTATGGAAAAAATTATAAACTCACGCGTAGTCGACTACCTTGAAATGCATGCAGGCCTTAACAACATCCAGTGCGGTGGCCGTAAGCGCCACTCCACATCGGACCACCTCGTACGATTAGAATCAGACAGGCCTTCGTCCGAAGATAATATGTAGTTTACATATTTTTCGACGTAAAAAAAAGCATACGACACTACGTGGAAATACGGGATCATGAAGGATCTCCACCGTCAAGGTTTGAGAGGTCGGCTACCACGTTTCATCCACCAATTCCTACAAAATCGCACCTTCAAGGTCAAGGTTGGCGACACTCAGTCTCCGTCATACCCGCAAGAAATGGGCGTTCCCCAGAAAAGCGTCCTCAGTGTCACTCTTTTTATCCTCAAAATCGATCAGTTAGCCGACATTCTTCCCCGAGTCGGAAAACTGCTCTCATCACTATACGTGGACGACCTACAAACCCCAGTCAAATCAACAGACACCTACACAACACACCTGCAACACACTTCGGACATCACCACACGACCATTCCTCGTCCTACAGACAACACATCTATGCACAAACAGATACACACACACTTCACAGCCCTTGCATGGGGTGAACACAGAGGCAATACGGTATATACGGTCCTGCGGGGTCACCCGCCTAAGGTGGACGTGGAGGAGTTGGGGTTGCCCAGAGGTTACTGGGTCCACATGTCGCGGCTGAGGTGCAGGAAAAACACGGCCCTCCAGTCATACCAGCATAGACTGGGGAATGTTCCTTCCGACCTTTGTTTGCGATGCAGGGGTTTGCCCGATACGGTCGAGCACGTCATGACGTCTTGCCCAGTCGTAGCATTCGGCCGACTCGACCACAATATCACGTTGGTGCATGATCTGTGGGAACGCCTGAGAGACAGCATCTACTTCCTCACGGATGTAGGCATAATATAAATGCCTGCATCTGCTAAAACATCCATAACATGCACATGTCCCGGGCTTCGGGTTGTGCGCTGGCTGTGGCTCCTCCAACGCTAGGGGAAGTTGGGGTTGAGCAACAACAACAACAACAAAGCAGGGAAGGCCCATGGTTTAGACGACGTTTCAACCGAGTGCCTGAAAAAGGGTGGAGTAACGATAATCGAATGGCTGGTGAGGCTATCGAATCTGTGTTTTGTAGCGGGCGTTGTGCCAATTGTGGGGCGCAGTGCTAGCATTGTTTCACTTTAGACGGGCACAGGTGATAAGCATGAGTGCTGCAACTCAAGAGGTATCATTTTATTGTGTTTGGTCAGTAAGTTCTACGGGCGAGTGCTGATCAAAAGGATTACAGACTACGGATGACGCAATTGGAGAGGAAGGTGATGCTTTAGGAGTGACAGAGGGTGTGCTGATCAAATTAAGGCAGTAAGAGAAGTCTGTGAAAAGTACATTACGAAGGGAAAGAATGTATTCTGGAACTTCATGGATTTGGAAAAAGCCTACGACAGAGTTGACAGGGTTGCGTTGTGTAGGGTGTTGAGTTTGTATGGACTGGGCGGAAATCTGTTGAAAGCGGATCAAAGTTTCTATGTTCACAGCAGATCACGCGTCAGAGTGGGCAGCGAGGTCTGAGACAAGGCTGCGTTACGTCTCCCTGGCTGTTCAGTCTCTCCATGATATTGATTTGATTTGAGTCTCATTGCCCCCGGGGCCTCAACGTGAGTCATACTAGGCTCCCCCGTAGGGCGCGTCTACATGGATAGAGTGGTCAATGAGGTGAACGCGAGTGTATTGGGTCGTGGCTTGGAGCTGTTGAAAACGAATGGGCGAAGCTGGTAGTCAAGCCAATTGCTGTTTGCGGATGATACAACATTGGGAGTGGACAAAAAATGCTTTCAGTCAAACCCTCAGTCGAAGAATGGAAAAACAAAGTTCACCAACAGAAAGGACCAAGTGTTTATCAACCGCTTGTGCACGAGACACACGTGGTAACTCACAACCACCTGATGGATGTCGACGTAGGAGTAAACGCACCACCTTGCCCCTGTTGCCACAAAGTGACCATCAGCGTGAAACACTTACTGATGGATTGCAACGCACTCGCGGCAGCCCGACGAGCGTTCCTAAATCACCCGTGCCTACTCAAAGCCTACTCACGGACCCAACCTACCGTAAAAAGCTTATCGCTTTCGGAAAACACACTGGACTATACGAAGCTGTCTAAACCTCAAACACCTGTGCAAGTGAGGTGGTCTCTCCACCCCATTACGCACAGAAATAACAACACATTTTACGAAGATACGCGTTAACTCTTTACTCTCTTGTACGCGCTAGTACGCGAATATGCCACAATTGAAATATGTACTGACTTCATCTTGACATGACTAATATTTTCGCACACGAGGCTGTGCGAACTTACGTGAATCAACGACGGTCGCGCACTACGGGGCAGCATATTATGACTCATCTCGAGGCTCTGGTGGAAATGAGGCTCAAATCAAATCCGATACAACATTGGTGGCGGATTCAGGGGAGAAGCTGTGTAGGCTAGCATCGGAGTTTGGTAGAGTGGGTGAGAGGAGGAAGCTTCGAGTGAACGCGGGTAAGAGTAAAGTAATGAGATACTCGAGAAATTTTGATGCAAACGGAATTAGTGTCCTCCTAAATGGAGAGTTATTGGAGGAAGTTCCGTGTTTTAGGTACCTGGGCTCCCATGCGGAGAAGACTACATTTGCAGAAACTAAAATGAAGGAAGGGTGAAAAGTGTTGGGTGCACTGAAGAGTGTTATGAGCTGTAGGACGTTGGTGATGGAAGCAAAGAGAGGGCTGTATGAGGGTGTAGTTGTTCAAACTGTGCTCAATGGGTGTGAAAACAGAAAAGAGAAGAAGGTTGAATGTCTTCGAGATGAAATATTTGAGGAGCATGGCTGGTGTGACGCTGAGAGACAGGATTTATAACGACGTGGTGAGAGCTAGAACGGGGATGGTGAAGAAGTTAGAGGACCGAGTTGATTCGCGTATTCTGAGATGGTTCGGGCTCATGATGAGGATGGATGATGTGAGATTGGTGTGAAGAGTGTTGAAGGAATATGCGAGTGGACGTAGGCTTAGAGGGAGACCAAAGTTTGGGTGAATGGATGGTGTGAAGCAGGCGTGAGTGGGGAATGATTGTGAATGGATGTTTTTGACGCTGCCTTGGCGTGCTTTCCCGCCCTTTGTACCTCGTTGAGAGACGGGATGGTCGTGGGCTAATTATCTATTTATTGATCCGTTAAGTTCTTATTTGACTATAACAGCATATTGTGGTTGGGTAGTCCTTCAGCTTACATGGACTCTTGAACAAACTAAACCTGATGAATAATATTAGCGACATTATGACGCGGCAAGGGTAAGCCAGTCACACCGTAGGGCCCTACTGCTGACACTGACCTCGAACAGCACTCATGACTCGGAGGGTGTGTTGCGAGGTCTCCCGGCCTGACCCTTTAGTGCAGAAGGGCTAAGTTGTGTGGGTGTATGAGAGTGTGCGGGGCGCCTTGCCGTCGGCCATCACCGATTTTGGGGTTTCAGCCTAGTGTCTGTATCTGTACGCCTGTAGAGCAGTCGTTTTGTGACCAAATGGAGCCTCTTTCAACCGCAATATGAAGGCCTGGTCACATGAACGTTTTGATCGAGCCGACCTTGAGTGAGAAGCATACAGCTATGCGTCATGAATTTTATTTTGTGGCAAGAATTGTTGTTAGTTGATGATGTAATACACAGGTTATCTACTTGATTTCGTCAGTAAATATTTCACTGAAGTGATGCAAACATTCACCGACTCTGTTTAAACTTATGGTTTTAGAGCTCTCCCAATATTCATGAATGTTACATATTTTACAGTTCAGTGTTTCTATGTAGCAGCAAAGCATGTGTCAGGTCGATGAGCGAAGCGAGCGCCTGGTTCACAGTGAAGATGGGACAGAGACGAGGCAGCGTTACCTTTCTGGCTGTTCAGTATCTACATGGATGGAGTGGTCAGGGAAGTAAACGTGAGTGTAATTGGTGGAAGCTTAGAGCTGTTAGAAGCGCGAGCTGGCAGTTGAGTTAGTTAGTGTTTCCGGATGTTCGGCACTGGTGGTGGATTCGAAGGAGAAGCTGTATAGGCTAGTGTCGGAGTTTAGCAGTGTGTGAAAGAAGGAAACTGCGATTTGATGTGGTTGTAAGTAAATTAATAAAATGTTCGAGGAATGTCGATGCGAGCAGAGTTAGTGTCATCCTACAAGGAGAATTGTTGGAGGTAGTTCAGCATTTCAAGTATCAGGGCTTCCATCTGGAAAAGACTGAACTGGTGAAAACTGAGGTTAAGTCGAGAGTGATGGAAAGGTGTAAAGTGTTGGGTGCATTGAAAAGTGTAATGAGCTGTAATGAGCAACTGTACTCTACGGAACCAAGACCTGAGGAGTGAGAGCAGAAGATTGAACGTTTTCGAGCTGCAATGTTTGTGGGGCATTGTGGGAGTGACGCTGGAAGACAGTATCAATAATGACGTTGCTCGAATTTGAACGGAGATCGTGAGGAAATTGGAGGATCGATTAGAAACGTATGCTCGGAGATGGTTCGGGCACCTTGTAATGATGGATGATGGGAGATTGGTGGAAAGGGTGATGAAGGCGGATGTGAATTGATTTGGGCCTCATTTCCACCAGAG
Source organism: Gammarus roeselii (assembly GCA_016164225.1). Classification (NCBI taxonomy): domain Eukaryota; kingdom Metazoa; phylum Arthropoda; class Malacostraca; order Amphipoda; family Gammaridae; genus Gammarus; species Gammarus roeselii. The sequence continues at coordinate 9,988 of SDVV010024740.1, forward strand.
CCTCAATGTGAGTCATAATAAACGGAGGTGAGTGAACGTATACCCAAAGATAAACCGAAGTTTGGATGGATGGATGATGTAAAGCAGGCGTTAGGGAGAAGAGACATGAGTATGGAGGTAGCGAGAGAGTGTACAGCGGATAAGAGTTAGTGAAGAGTGTTTGTGAATGGATAATTTTATGACGCTGCCCTGATGTACTTTACCGCCCTCGGCATCTGTTGAGAAACTATATGGTCGTGAGTAGGCTCGGGCCCGGTCACTATGATGCAGCAGGGGTAAACCAGGCCCACTGTCGAACCCTGCTGCTGACACTGCCCGGAACGTACCCATGATCAGAACGTGTGTTGCAGGGCCTTCAGGTCACACTTTTTAGCGCATAAGAGCTAAGTTTTTGAGAGTGCATGAGAGGAGTATGAGGCGTGCCTTGCTGTCGGCCACCCACCTTCCTGTGGGGATTCGGCCTAGTGTCTGTCTGTATCTTAACCTATTTACACTTCGACTGAGAGTGGCTGAACATTGTTTAATTAGAGAAAAACACTAATACTAAAAGGTTATTGCCGCTATCTCGGAGATTGTACTACGCTTTTTCAAATTTCGTGAGCAGATGGTCATAAGAACGTCAAATTTGAGTGATCGAGCGAATTCGGTAGCTACAAAAAGTACAACGAAGCTCGCAAGAGTCTCACTTTATACTCGACGTATCGGTTTGCTGTGTCCTGATCGTACTGGTAGGCCACGTTGCGGTCGTCAATGAACAGGCTCGCCTTATTTCCATCTCGCTGCACCACCAAACTGTGCCACTCGTTGTCGCGGTAGCTGAGAGGGCTGCTCAGCACTGTGTTGCTGTCTCCTACATTGTAGCTGAACACCACCTAGGAAAAATGAATGATCAGATACTTTGTCCAATTTAACCTGATGGTTGGGTACTGCCGTATTTTTCTAGAATCCCTGACCTCTTTCTTACCCGTCTAAAACAAATATCTAATTATTGATCCGTTAAGTTCTTATTTGACAATAACAGCATATTGTGGTTGGGTAGTCCTTCAGCTTACATGGACTCTTGAACAAACTAAACCTGATGAATAATATTAGCGAATAAAAATATTTCATCAATGAATTTTCTAGCTCACATTGCCCTCCTTCATGTAGATTGCCACGAAGTCAGTGTGGGATATGCTGGAGGAGTAGAAGATGATACCTTCACCCGAGAAGGTTTTGAAATCCATGGAGAAGATAAAGTCTGCCCGCAAGCTGTCTGGAATGTTGGAGTATTCGATGCGACTGTCCTTTTTGCTGCCTGCACCAAACCAATATGTCAGACTTGTTAACATAACATAGTTATTACTGATCCATTTTGCTCTCAAGTTCTGGCCTCAATATTGTATTTTGATTGTGAATCTCTAGCGATGCAACCCTGCACTGGGTACTTATTTCGCCGTAAGTATTCTGCAAAGGGCTGCCGAGGCCGAATGGTTAGCTGCTGCGAATGCAGTGCGAGCCACTGGTGCTGCATGCCGCAAGTTCGAGCCCCGGCACGGACACGAGGGTCTTGCGGCGGGGAAATTTGGCACCTCCCCCCTCTGTGTCAGTCTAACTTAGTCACCCTCCTAACTAAGAGGAAACGGCTGTATGTCGATACGTGCCTACATATACAAGGCCGAGCTCACACCTCTCACACGCAATAAGTAACAAGTTTCATTTGTCGCACGAAACTATGCCCCAAAACTACCCACCCAAGCAAAGCGCTCACACCAATGCAAGCAGTTCTTGGGTGTCCACAGTTGAGCAAGATACTTTAGTTAACGAACATTCTCACAGTTTTGTCCAATTAAGCTAGCGAAGCATAAACTAATCAATCGGAAAGTGTATAGAGTTTCCTGTAAAGTGGCCAGGTTTGTGGCTGCCAGATGTCGTGTAGTTTTGCAAGAGAAATTTATCGTTTTGTGTTGTAATGGGAGAACACTAGATTTGATACTTAAGAAATTTGATACAATCAAATTAGCTATAGGTCAAAATGAATGTTGAAACTGGATACGGTTCAACGCTGGAAGGCCAATCAGTTCGGACTTCCAAGGATGAAAGTAAAATACACAGTCAAAGTAATATTGCCCCGATTTGATTATGCTAGAAGGTTAGGTAGTTACCAACATTTGTACTGGGGCAAATGACAAGAAACAGAGCCTCTCATGATGTTGTCTCCTTCTCCTCTACAACCACACCCAATCACACCTTAAATGCTTTTTTAGATACATTTGTTGTTCCTAACGATTTACTTCAACTCTTTATTCACTTAAATCGTAAAAAAAATCTAACTACCATATATAAACAATTTAAATAGATTCTGAATAGAAAAGCAAAAAATGATATGAATATTTTAGAAAATGATTCTTAATTGAATAGATTATTTATAATTAACTAACAAATAGATTTCAATAGTTATAATTTTGGTGAAACTATACATAAACTATGATATCTATAGACTATATATACATAAATGTTGAACAAACAGAGATTTATGATTATATTTACAATTAAAGGACGGTGTATCT
>SDVV010024741.1:0-12536 GCA_016164225.1 Gammarus roeselii
GCGCAAGGTATTTCCACACTAAATACATTGAAACGGTTGGTATCAAACGCTCCTGCAAGAAGGAAAGTTTTACGCACGGGAACTGACATTTTGTTCGCGGATTCATCATCTGATTCTTACTGGAATCACTACCGAAAGTGTATTATATTTCGCCTATTACAATACTTCGGAATTGACGCTGTATCCATTTGAAACTCAAGAACAAGACGGAAAAGAAAAAAATTATTCATTGTGATCAGATTCACACCTTAATTTTTTGTGTCCTCCGTCAATTCTAACGTGGCATTCCTGTAAGTCATCAGCGATCATATATTTTGTTCGTCTCACTGCCGAGACGAAGCAGGCGACGACGGGCATGCAAGCATGAAGGCGGTGGTGGGCATGGAAGACTGAAAGCGATAGCGGGCCTGCAAGCCTGAAGGCGGTGACGGGTGAGTATGCATGAAGGCGGTGGCGGGCAAGCAAGGCTGAAGGTGGTGGCGGGTATGCAAGGTTGAAGGGGGTGGCGGCATGCAAGGTTAAAGGTGGTGGAGGGCATGCAATGTTGAAGGTGGTGCGGGCATGCAAGGTTGAAGGTGGTGGCGGGCATGCAAGTTTGATGATGGTGGCGGGCATGCAAGGTTGAAGGTGGTGACGAGCAGGCGAGCATGAAGCCGGTGACGAGCATGTAATCCAGAAGGTGGTGGCGGAAATGCAGGTTTGAAGGCAGCAGTGGGCAGTGAGCATGAAGTTGGCAGCGGGTGAGACGGACCAGGCACCATACGTACTCCCTAGGGGAAAATCGAGGCAATAAGGGTGAGAGCAAAGGCTCATAAACTCAAAGTAACGGCATGCAGGCAAGAAAAGGACGGCAGGTGAGAAGAGCCCAGAGTGACGCTCCATAAACTCTCTGTGTCGGTATACTGGCCTGAAGTCAATGACAGGTAAGACGGACCGAGGTGCAATAAGTATCCCAGGGCAATTTGGGGGAGAGCGAAGGTCCATAAACTCAAGGTAAACGGCCTGCTGGCCTGAAGGAGGAGGCTGGTAAGACAGGTTCAAAGTGTTAATGGAATCTCTGAAAATCATGACGGATTCAGTGATTTGTGCGTATTTCTTCCAACTCAATTCCGGTGTATGACTACCAAAAAAGTTTTCCAGAGCGACTAAGTTTTATTTCGATCCAACTCGCTTCTCACTAATTTCGTTGTTTTTCCAGTGCCTCCTGTAATTTTTCTGAATAACAACACTCCGAGAACCCGGATTCCAGCTATATTAGTCAGTCGGTAATCCGGAGAAATGAATCCCACATTTCATGGTACTCCAACATCCACGGATATGATAGAATCAATCGATGAAGGATGAACTAGATATGAATTAAATTTTTTAGGGGAGCCCTCACAAAAAAAATCATTTGAAACGATGTTCTTTCACAATCAAAATCAGAATGGTTGTTCAAACACATCAAACTGTAAGTGTTACTTGTTTTGAATGTCTGACTTCATTGAACTCATGACAATCGGGAGAAAATATTGCTCACTGAAGTTGCCATCCAAACTTCAGGAATTATGCATATAACAACGTCGCCGTTTTTTTTCTGATGTTTATGACTATATTTCCATGAAAGAGCGTACTGTGGCGGCGCTAGAACTGCTGATACTTTTTACATGGATAAAAAAATACAGTAAATGCAGAAGCACTGACAGGTTGGTTTACTGGGAGGCGGTGGGCCGCTGCGACTAGAGAATGGGTGACGTGCAGTGGCTATTATATTTCCTGCACCGAAACATATACGTAGTAAGCCCCCTCTAGAGCTCTGCTGATTACTCTGTGATGAAATGTCAATACGTGCCAACTACAACATTCCCAGCAACCTCAGCTCTCTCGTTTTCTGTTCATCCGAGTCGAAAATAAGTTTGAGGGCTATGAAGTTGAACTTTACTTACAGAGATAGAAATGTTAATATATAATAAATATGTATCATCCTTTGGTTCCTACTTTTTTGCCATATTGTCTTTATATCAATTTTGATTGTCAAAAAAACGCAATGGACACAACCCGATTTTAATTTCCATATCAAATCTGAATGACCTCAATGGTGAACATCTCAGGTACCCTGCATTTGCAAGGCCGTGCTTCTGCCGCGCGTAGTTCTGATGATTTCAGCACCATCCCGTTACTCAACATTTCAGTATGTTTCAATGAGCTTTTTGTCAACTGCTCTGTCAGTAAGTGTTCGTGTAATTGTAATTTGTTTGATGAACTACGGCAAGAGCGTCAACTCCAAATCTAGATATTCTAATGACATGTTAACCTTGCTGTTGGAAATGAACAAAATAATTCAAAATCGCCATCTACAAGAAGGTCCTGAAAAGCTTGCTCTCAGTTTGGTGGTTTCCCTTCCTGTCTTTTGGCTAGATTTTTAGCAATATCTTTTGTCCGATGAGTAATTCTGTGAATACCTCTCCGATGATTGGGAATTTAGACTTGAATCCTCCAATTTTGACTTACGATTTCAATGCGTGAAATTGAAGAAGCTGACCCTAAGTAAAATTGTGTAATGTTATAGTACGTTTTGCGGCAGAAGAACTGCATTATATCTTCTAAACTAGAAGAAGTATCTACTTCAGCTACTACTGCAAAACAATATCATATATATTTGCAGAGCCAGAGAAAGATTTATTTAACTTTCAATGCGTGCATCCACATCTTGATGTAGTTTCCCAACATAATAAATCTATTTATGCCACCATAAGTGCCAGTAATTCCAAATGGGTTGTTATCTCCCAGATGCTATCAGTCCTCGCGTTATTACTCCAGCTCCTTCAACTTCGTTAACAATGCATTAACTGTCGCCACGAGCCTTCACGGGTGATGCTGATGTCTCCTTGATGGGAGCAGCAATTCCAGTCACCATACCACTCACTAAGCGGTGGATAAAGCACATGCAGTGATGTTACTAACGTTTGTGCGTTTACCTATATGTATATATGTGTTTCTAAATACTCTGGTCGTACAACATGTGCTATCCACATATTGTGCTACAGTGGTATGCCCATCACATTCCACTTCATCACTGTGGGTTCGCCGCTTCAAGTTCTATATGCAGAATACATCTGGTGAGGAAGAGCATCCCAGCACAAACTCAAAAAAAAAAGATTAACTCACAACAATTCTGCATCCTATGATCTTTTTTTGTCATTCAATCTGATACGTTTACCAGATGAACAACATAAATCCGATCTCTTCATTTGTATTGTTTTTAGCATCCGTCAGCCTATATATATATTTGTTGAAATTGTAGTGGTAACTGTTCTCCATTGGGCTTCTGACAAATATTATTCGGATAAAGTAAAATACCAATGAAATGATTTTATGTGCTAATCTAGGAACTCAGTCCGTTACAGATCGTCGGCTCTGTAACGGACATTCGATACTTCGATGACCGGTGAACCAGACAGCAATGGAAACAAGGGCACGAAGAGAGTAAGGAAGCAGTGTCCACATTGTCTTGCTTTGATCGGAGTAAGAAGAGCTTTCGAGAACCTGTCCAATGTTACTGACCGGAATGTTTTAATACCCCTTGAGTAACTGGACTTGCTGGGGATGGTCAAACCACCAAGGGGATAAACGAAGCTGTCTGTGTTCAGACAGGTTCGATGCCCCCTGCATCTATCAGCGGATGGGCAACGCTCTCGGCCCAGAACAATGATTAACTTACATTGTAAAAATTAGGATGAGAACTGCAAATAATTTTTCATTGAACTCGTTTAAATTTAGGAAATAAAAAATATCAATGGGACGACAATATAAGTAAGAAATACTATTTGTATTTTCTGGAAGAAAGACAAGTCTGAATAGCATGAATTATAAAGTTTTGACGGTCAGTAAGAGTTCAACGTGGAGGAACACGATCCATACAACAAATACCTCCCTATTCCAGAGATGAGCAGAGCCATTATTTTACCTGCATTAAGCATGCATACTTCATACAAGGTTCCGTATAATTATCGCACGGGCTTATACGTATTGGAGTCACAACTGGAAGTTGTCTCTATTTGTGCGCATGCGCATTGTAGTAACCTCTCCAATCAGTATTGCACAGCGTGCAATACAAGTGTTCAACAAATTGTGTGGATTGTAATCAGTTCATGTTAATCTTGATTACATGCAAATTTTGTGTTTCACTGGAAGCGTTTCTTAATGAATGGCTGGGTGGTTATGTTTAATATACAAAGTCTACTGTGATTACTTCACATTCACTGTGCTCGTAGAATTCATGTTCCTTTCTTCAGTAGCTGCACTTGATTTAATGGGCATCAAACGATGATTCATCGTGATGCGCTTGTGGACGAACAAAGGCCGTGTCAAGATTCTACCATCATTTTCTGATTTTATCCAATTTTGAAGTTATAATTGATAATTTCTAATTTAAACCAGAGGCCGGTGTAACCGACCTTAAAAATATTACGCTACGCACATTACACAGCAATGGCGAGGCAAATTAAACGGGTTCGTTTTAAAACCAATCAACAAACACTGCCAGTAAGGTACTCGTGAGAGTCATTACCTAAACCGTACAATTAAAGATGATTTTTTTTTACAAACATCATGTTATTGAATCATGAAAGGCACGAATTACCTGAGATAAACCCTCTACATCAGAGGCTCACAACAGACCATGAAACGCCAATCATCTTGAGCACGGTTACAAAAGATGCTTCAGCCCACATTAAGACGATCCTAAGGAGAAGAATCCAAGGTTCAAGTCCCAGCTTCTAATGGTCGTAAAGGACTACCGCGGCCTCGCTTTACTGCAAAAGTTGATGAGCTTCATGCGTGCTTTTGAAGTTAGCGGCTCTAAATGGTTTGATGGAGAAGGCGTCTTCATGTGCTTCACTATAAATTGAATGACCCAACTGCATGACTGGGCGAAAAAACGTTAATTGTTCAACGAAGCAATTATTGTTCAACGTATGAACCATTTATAAAAATGATACAGATTTTGGTACTCGATCGATTCAGTTCAGTGACAACGTTTAATTTTTGCGACAACAAGACAAACTTTATTTCAAATAAATATTCTTCACAAACGATTTCTGTAATGTGTTAACGACTTGATACTATGAAGTTATGAGTTTTTGCTTAATTGATCTAATAAAAAGTTCATTTTAAAACCACCAGCTATCCGCGGTCTAGTGGTGTCCTCTTATACACTGTTCATAATCGATAAATTTACCAACTCAGGAACACTAAAAGACCTGTCAACAAGACTTATGGCTAGCGAATAAGAATCGACAAGTATCCGTCTATCCATTATTTGACAGATGTAGACTGTACACATTAACCACCTAATGTACACACATCATTTCGCATGGAATAGATGTTGGGACTATTGACGTTGGTACTGATCTCGAACCAAGATAATAAACTTGCAAGTAATCCTATTAGCAAGCCTTGACACCAACTGGATTAATAATGAGGCAGGTCGATGTCTAACACTAATTGACACGAGGGTATTATTAACAACACAAGATGTAACATAAATACAACACCAAAATTAATGCACTAGGAAAGTTGCTGCTTCTAACAGGGATAAAAATTCAGTCATGGTGGAGATACAATGTGAAAAGTACTTTTGCGTAAAATTATGTTTTCAAAAATAACTATAGAACATCGTCTCATACAATTCAAGGTGAAAAGTCGCCTCTTCATGCACTCATCGGTTTGCTTAGACCACGCCTGCAGCGCCGCAAACGACAAAAACTTGGTGCTGTAAATGGAAGAGCTGTTATGTTGTTATGTAAGAGCTGAAAGTATAGAAGCTGTAGTAGTCGAAATATAGAATATGATCTGATTTAAAAGAATTGTTTTTTTACCAATAATTTTCTTATATTTTATTCTGGCATTTGTCGTTGATTTCGTGCGCATGCAATGAGTAGGTAATTTAGAAGGCGTGAAAAGTGAAATATCATCATCGCACGGAACAACTGGATTTAACGTTGTCAATGAATTACATAGTCAACATATGCGTGCAAATCATTTGAAGCAGCAAAGATAACATACATTAACCCCCTGTTCTTTGCGCTGTATGTCGAGTTCCGGCAGAGGAAAAAACAAATACACAGCTGTCCGAAATTTGCGGCTGACATGTGTGGTTCACCAATTTTCGAAAAGTGGATAACTTTCATCATGAATTTCAGCGACTCTGGCGCTATTTCTAAAATTGGAGCCTTGCAGCAAGCCGCACCTCACACTTCCCTCATGATGTCACAGTCATACCAGAACTCATCTTTTCAGCGCAGAAAGGTGTAAACATGAGCCCCCAATACACACTTTTGGCCAAGAATGCGGTATAGTTCAGTGTCAACAGCAGGGTCGAAGAGCTTTCCTTGGTTTATTCATGATGCGTCTTAGTTCGTCACCCAGCGTTATCCACATCGTTCCCAACGGGACATACAAAGGCTAGAAAGCGCACGAAGGCCGCGTATAAACTCATCCATTCCCTGTCATTCGCCACACAGACCAATGCATTGCATACTCCGCTCTCAGCGGAGTATGCATGTTTATCTAATCTGTCCTGCAAATTTCTCGCTATCGCCGTTCTAATTCGAAATTCATAATTGTTGAAATTACACCTCCGCGTGACTCTGACTAAACCTCTAAAAAATTTCTTCGCACGCGTTCCTCGTCTCAGCCGCGAAAATCACTGTTGGGCCGAGATCCCATTCAGAGATCCCTTCTGTAGCTTCCACTCAAAATGTCTTACAGCTCATTACACTCTTTACAGCACCAAATACTTTCGTTCTTGCTCACACTAACAGTTTTCCTCCGTTTCCACTGTTCCCGCCATCTCCACAAGAGATCCCGAGTATTTAACACACTGAACATCATTCGAAAAGTTTCACATGTGGCGGACACTGATTACTCTCGCATCGGGATTCTCGAACATCTCATTAGTCTATTTTTACCATCATGAAGTCGCAGAATTTTGCTCTCGCACAAGCTACCAACTTCGACACCAGTCAACAGAACTGCTACTTCTAATCCGAAATCTCTGATGAATCATTCACAATATCCAACGGATTCAATTATCCGCTTTGCCCATTTTCCGCAATCAACTTCTAGCCTCCACCCAATACACTGGCGTTTTTCTTTGACCCTTCGATCAATATAGAGATTGGACAGTTTGGGAGACAACCCGTAACATTGACGCCGTCCCGATTTAACGAGGAGCAAAGCACTCACCTTTCTTTGTACTCAGACACATGTTCAGCAGTCGACATGACAATTCTGAACCGCACTAAACAAAGCCCCTCGTCCACCATTCAAACGCACGCGCTTCCGCTACGCCTCCCAATCGACTTCATCATCGTTCTTTTACCAGGTCCATCAACCATCAAAGCGCAGAACAAATCATGTTCCTTGTCACAGTACTTCTCACAGACCCTGCATTATTTCTTAAGTAACACTCTTCCTCGCCAATCACACTAGTCTATAACCCACATGATTAGATCTCTGGTGTAACTAACCTAACAAACACTTCCTCATGAATTGATCCGTTCATTTTCATCTTCTATGACTAAATACAGGGAAACAATGTAAACACTGCGCCGCTTGATCAGTATCATGCCCGACAGAAAAAAACTATTTATAACCTCACTAGTGATTTTAATACCATTAACTCACCCCCTTTAGAAACATGGTGGCTACGGTCTCTGAACAAGGGACTTTTCCTACTATTACCTTCTTGGCCGATTCCTTACCCACTTCTCTAGTTTGGCACTTAGCATTTTCTTGCTTCCAAAACCGGCCTTTGTACACCACCGCCATCAGCAACAATGACAGATTCTATGACAATCTCATCGGTCAACGACTTCTAAAATTACTCAGCCCAAAAATTCGATCGTTCACATCTTTCACCACCTTCTTCTCGGTCTCTCCAATTGTCACCCGCCTTACCTCTTTCCCGAACATCTTTTTGTTCTCCTCAAAATTCTGACACAACCACCTTTCCCACCTGGCATCAGCGTACCCTCCGCGTTCTTCACCACACGTTTTTCTCTATTGTTTTCATGGACCAATAATGACCTCGCTTGCATCTATCATTTCGTTTTCAGGTTTTCTCTGATAATTTCTTCATGTGGTATGCAACTACGATCGGGCGCTTGAAAAACACTGAATAAATCGAAAACACGAAATAAATAATAAACATGCAGGATTATTCATTGGCATATCGGACAGGAAATTTTTAATATCTTCACCCTTAATATGTCTGACAGAAGACGAGTTAACGAAAACAATTTTCTTCTAAAATGTGACCAAAAAAAATAACAATAAACTCTTGAAACTAGTGTGTTGGTACTGCCTGAGTGATGACACACTTGTTAAGTGAACATGGCATCCCATAAGCGTAACGGAAATATGGTAAGAGATTTATTCTCTCGAATAAAATTTCGCATGAATATATAGAACAATTTGAATATTAATGCTGTGGTAGCCTTACTAATGTGATTAGATGTGTATAAGTAGAATAAATGCAACGAATATCACAAGATGAATGCATCACTTGTTCTCTGCAGGAATATAATAGAAACTTGGGGTGGATGAGATATAACTCTGGCAGCGAATACAGCAGTAAATGAGGAAGGAAGTGGCAGTCATCTGTGACATCATGTGGGGAGTGATACCAGGTCAACAATATAGTCAACAGATCATTGAGAAATGAGTACCAATATACTCAGAAGACGAAGAAACTCAAATGACAGAAGAAAATTAATAAAAATATGTAAATGTCTAGCAAATAATTGAGGAGACATTGCATTCTAGGCTATCATGTGATACATTTTCACTTGAATTATTTTGAAGTTGTATAAAAATGCTTCCATCGCTGGTTTTAATCGCTGGTTTGTTGATTCATTTATTAAATTCTCTTGCATTGTTACACTGTAATTGTATATGTATATATTTTTCAAAGGCGTAGTGTCAAGCACGGTAAATATTTATGTTGACAATACAAAATATAACATTCATTTATTTGGAACTTCATGTAACCTCACGTGCTCGGTTCAATTACATACACAATTCAGCGTGAGGCCGACATTCCTTGCTTGCAATAGGAATGTGCAACCAGCAGAAGCAGGTTTGATTCAATGTACGAATTTGCTCATGTGATTAGTTCGTTTCAAATGGTAACTTGCAGGTTAATCCCAGTTGGACAGAATGCACTTGAGGCATTAATCGGGAAACATATTTCAAATTTGACTGCCACTTGTTGAAGTAAGTCATCAACACCAAACAGGTTCCCCGTGTATTTTGAAGTTTCAATCAAAACAATCAATCAAATCAAAACAGCGGGGAAATTGCCGGAACAATTTCTGTGCACGATGGAAATGAAGAAATTCTGACTGATCCAACTGAAATTCATTTATTTATTTGCCGTGAGAAGCGGAGGCCATTCTAGATCATTCAAGGCATGACTTGGACAGGAACGCAATTATATAAAAACAATCGTTTGTGCCAACGAAGACGCCTCCCATTGTTTCGTATTCAATTTTGGTCGATCACCGAAAGAAGCAGTAGGTTAATCCGGGCCGAATGTTGTAAAAAAAGTTGAAGCCGGGTTTCTGAAAAATGGATTAGTTTCATAGAACACGAAAGTATTTTAAATTCCAGCAGCGAAACATAATGTTCCTGTCATAGAACATCAAGGAATTTAGTCAAGGCTCGTACATGTTTTGTTGTCTAGCTAGCATCTCGCATGAATCGCACGGATTTGTCACTGATGCACTAGTCTACTATGAAATAATCACTAATAAGCCCGTGTTGAAAAAACTAACTTAAGGAGAAAGTCGAGCGAGGAGAACTAGTGAACTTCCAGTGACCCTGACACATGAAACACAAACTTGCTCACATGATGATCTATATGGCAGCCAAATGAACCTAGTATGGGAACGATTCTTTGAATATTAATCGATCAATGTAATAATCAAGATCATGGACATTGAATTTATCACGAACTCTGTTGAAGGTGGGTTTGAAAGTTAAGATACGAAATCTATGTGAAGCTCTAATTTCCCTGCAATGAGCGGTGGGTCTAATGTCCTGAACACGATTGATGCATATAGGACGCATCGAATTATTCAATGTCATGGTACAAACAAACCATATGTTTATCACTTCGATGTATTACTAGGGATTCCAACGTTTTAATTATTCCACCAAGGTTATGTGCGCCATGTAAGATCATGGATGGATTGCTCTACAGGGAATTTCCTTTACCACGCCTCTACTGTTCAGCGATCGCTGATATGCCAAACCCGGATCGGGCACTCAAGCATATTGAACTAGTAAATGAAGTGCAGATTGGCGAGCGTCGTTCCGGAGCAATTTCTGTCATTGTACGAGTGGCATCCAAACATTGGGGGCTGGAGAGACGACAAGACTCAGCAGTTTGGTTCTCAGACTAGTCGTGCTTTGTTCCCCTTGACATTATATCTCCTGTCTTATATATGATGACCGGTATGATCCCCGCTCAAATGTTTAGTAACCGAATTACAACTGATGAGGATTTTATGAGAAAAAAACTAACCCACGTTTGAGGCAATATAATTTCAGATCACCCAAGCATCAATTTGGAAGCTCGTTCATCTGTATGACAATGATCATCTCTCTCATTGCCTCCGCAGTGCATAGTTGGTGCCCGTCAACTTACAATCCTTGTTCCCGTTACCACCAGTATCGCTGACATCACGGCGAGCATGAAACAAACAATGGTGCTTGGGATGGAACAATATGGTTCTTTTTCCACACATGATTCGTCTCTGCGAACAAACTGAATGATGGTATGACCAGTTTTATTTGCGTAACTTGTGGACGTGGCTCTAGTTTTTCTATTCCCAACGCTTAATAATTGTTTAAATTCACAATTTCATAACGAGTCATTTCAATAGCAATTACTTGCATTTCTTGTTTAATGAATTCTGTATAACGTCACAATAACGCTACTTCGATAAATTAAACAATGTCACCAACCGCAAACTCTCTTCTCCGAGCGTGTCTTATACCTAATGGCTCGTCCTCAGTACCCCAAAAACCTACTAATCCTTCCCTTCAAATGGCCGCTCGGCTGTCCCTCGTCCGTGGGCTTTCAGACGGATTGGCTTCAGCTGAGACCCTTGGGAACGAGAATGATTGAGCCATTATTTGCCTGAACAGACTCTAAGATGGAGAAACTTCGCCGCGACGGAACACCGATGGGGGTACTGGGAGGCGCAATGTGTGAACTTGCCTCGTCATGGAAAGATTTAGTGTTTACTCTTACCTGATGAAGAAGGTAGTGAGATTAATTAGTTCTCGATCGAGGTGGCGGACAGGAAGTTTACTAAATAACTGTTGACCGATGAGAAGAACAGCACTTATACGATTGTAGTAACAGACCTTTATATGTCACGGCTCCTGCAGGCAGACCTATTGTTTTGCACAATGACATTGTGCTTTTAGCAGAATATATTTGAATAGAACTGTTTGTCTGTCTGCCTGTCTCTCCCTGCATGTGTGTCAGTTTAATCGCGCGGACAATCATCGGGATAGCTGCTACACTTATATAGAAATAGGAAAATGGAGAACATCATTTGAAAGCTGTTGTAATGACCCAATTTTTTCGAAATTCGAAAGTAGAACGCTGTACAAAAATGACAATTAGTCTTTAAGGTATGAAGTGCACAAATCAAACAATAAATATTTTCTATAAATCTTGCAAAAGGCCGCAGTATTAGCAATAGTTAAATGCAATTAAAAAAAAAGTGAATCATCTCTTCTCCAACAGTTTAAAAGCTATCATTGCGAGCAACACACAATTGAAAGTTACTGTAAATTACTGGAATTAGAAGCGTGTATTTTCCGAAACTTGAGTATAGAAAATCAAATCAGCATTTTCCTTATAGACAAACTATCATTCAAGCAAATTTGGACTAGTAGTCACCCAACATTTTGCCAGCTGTCAAAGCTTCCAAAACATTATTTGGAAGGTCATGCGGTCTTGTGAACGTCTTTTTTTGCACAACCCGGGATTAAAAAAATGAAAAGTAGTTACATTTTTTTTTATGAAAGTTCTGCGTTTAGGCGTAGTATTTTTTCCTACAGATGATTGAACTTTGGAAAAAACACATCACTCAAACGCTCTTGTGAAATAGTAACTGCAATTTTACGAAAAATTTATCTGAATTTCAAATGTTCGAAGTGGTTTAGGTGATTTTTGCTATTAAAAAAATCGCCTGTAGTTAAGTATTATATTTATCATTTAAATTTTCTGGCACGGTGCTACACCCTAAGTCATTATTATTGATTAACAATCCCTATTTCTAATCCTATCGGGAGCAAGTTTCCTATCTCCGAGCAAAATTTTCGCATCGTCTTAACACAATTAACATCTCAGCTATCGTGTGAACTATCCGACGCTAGGTTAAAAAAATTGGTTTATGAATTCAAACTTGAAATCCTGCTTATCATAGTTATTGATGTAAAAATCTTAAGTAAATTGTTCAAGACGAACCTAT